>JAUZSX010341429.1:0-10535 GCA_034780655.1 Idiosepius hallami
TGACTGGGATTTGAACTCGCGTAACACGATCTCACAGCCCGAGCTTCTACCAATGCTCCACCGTCGCTGCCCATGTTATCTATACACGACATCAGGTTTGAAGTCTGTACAACTCTCTATATATGAAAGGCTGGTGTTGTTAACAAATTAGAGGCCAAAGAGGATTTAGTTGTAGTTTTTTAATATATTTAGCGGCCTTAAAACTCATCTGAGTGCATCAGATAAATACCACCAAAATGTCTTAAAAGGCGGAGAGATCGAGCATTGGTAAAAGCTTGGGCTATGGAATCGTGTTATACAAATTCAAATCACAGTCATTACATCTACCTTTTCCTGAGGAAGATGGGGCTCATTAACTTAGGAGATGTGGAGCATTGGTAAAAGCTTGGACTAAGGAATTGTATTATGCAAATTCAAATCACAGTCAAAGCCATTACATCTACCTTTTCCTCCCTCGGGCAGATGGCGTTTGTTAACTTGGGAGAGTAGCTCATCTAGGTGAAGAGCAACACTGCTTTCAAAATCAAAAAAAAAGGTCCTCTACTTTGGGGGTGGAGCATAAGGCTAGCTAATCTTTCTCGTAAAAACAAGTATGCTATGGAAACAGCAAAAAACAAATTTGCTTCCCTCTGTACCAATAAGTGTAACAGTTGATGATGAAATGCGTAAAAAGTGATTAATATTAATATTTGCATTTTGCATGGTCTGATTGACCGGTGGCTCAGTTCAGCCGGGGGGGGGGGCGGAGCAATACCATGATTTAGTCTTGTGGTGAAAGAGTTTTTAAAATTTTGATGATTCCTTGCATGCTCTCAAATGTTTTAATTCTGATATTTATACAGTTTCATTTAGCATATTCTGTTTGGGCAGTGACGGTAAACCATTGGTAAAAGCTCAGGGTCTAGAATCGTATTACGCGAGTTTAAATCTCAGTCAAAAGCCATTACTTTCACTTTAGCAGCCTCGGGCAGATAGGGGCTCGTTAGCTTGGGAGGTCATCTAGGTGAAGGGTAACACCGAATATAAAAAGCCCGGGTAAGAGCACGTAAAAATGGCCTTGTGCCAAACTTGGGTTGGTGCTCACCAAGTAAATATAATATTCTGTTTTCTGTTCTCATTTTTCTAAGAATAACATATAATTAGATAACAAAAAATATGATATAATATTAAGGATTAACTCTAAAGCCTAAAATGTTTAAGCAGACTGTGTAATTTTATTCATCATTTCGAATATAGTTTATTTTCTGCTTAGATTTTTAAAAAACTTTGTTATTCTGTAGACAAAGCAAAACGAGAATTTCTTTTCCACTGTTATTGATTATTGAAGCTGTTTTTATTAAAAATGATTTTATGATTTGTTACTTTTATCTGCATCTATTTGGCTTTCAATATGCGTTTTAATATTTTTTTTAATTCTTAATAATAATACTTGCTAGCTTAATTCTATGTTTTCTTCTCATCCTTTTCATCTTATTTAGATGAATGTACATTTTTGTGCTATAATCTTCCATACAAAGAGAATTCATTTATTTCAAAATAAATTTTCAAACTTTTTAGGAATTATGTAATTTCGATTCCCCATACCTTAATTCATATTCTTACGTCACTTCTAGGTGAGCTAACTTTTTTTGTCAGAGTAGGAGGGACCAACATTAGGAGAAAGAACGAACACAATAACTGGGTGAAAATAGAAGAGTTATTTATGTTAATAGATGAAGGTTAGTATACAAAGGAGGGTTAGTTAAGTTACCCCAGAGTCATCTTGACACAACCTACAGTAACTCTCAGTCAGTGCTTCAGGCTCGCTTGATATATTATATTTAATTGGTGAGCACCAACCCAAGTTTGGCACAAGGCCATTTTTACGTGCCCTTACCCGGGCTTTTTACATTCAGTGTCACCCTTCACCTAGATGAGCTGCTCTCCCAAGTTAACAAGCCCCATCTGCCCGAGGCAGCTAAAGCTGAGTGTAATGGTTTTGACTGGGATTTGAACTCGCGTGACACGATTTCTTAGCCCGAGCTTTTACCAATACTCCACCGTCGCTTTTACCAATGCTCCATGTCACTTGATATATGTCTAATGGACAAGTCCATATTAGAGAGCATCAGGGTATGTCCCCCAAACACCATCTATCTATCTATCTATCTATCTATCTATCTATCTATCTTACTATCAGAAAATATCAAGGTTGGTCCCCACAACAAATATATAGTAGTAACTTGGTTTAGTCTTCCTGTTGAGTTTTCGCAATCTCTGATTAAACTGAAACTCCCAGTTTTCTCCCTAGGGGGTAACTATTCAAAAAAGTTTCTTTAGCATAATTGGTCGGTGTAAGGGAGAGGGTTGTTGAGGAGGCTAGCCTTTCAGTTCAAAAGCTTAAAGTGTTTGACTGATCATAGCACAACTGCCAACAAGGCAGCAGTATATTCCTGGGCTTTTGTAATCAGTGTTGCCCTTCACCTAGATGAATCACTCAAACGACTTAACGAACCCCATCTGCCAGAGGCAGCTAAAGGTAGATGCAATGATTTTGACTGGGATTTGAACTCGTGCAGTACAATTCCATAGTGCAAGCTTTTATAAATGCTCCATCTCGACGCAAGTGGGGTGCTAGAAAATATATAAAATTTGAAACACTTGTTCACAATGAGCTACTTAAGTTCTTGCAACAGACTCCCTATGATCATATATATTCTAAAATTACATTCCTTAAGGGACTTAGATTAAATTTTATTTTATTTCATTTCAAGTAAAACAACCAAAACGGTCATATTCTGCTGGATTCATAGCCATATCAGCATTCTAGGCAATGAAAGGGCTGACAAAGCAGCAAAGAAATCCCTACACCGAAATATATCTGACTGCAAAATCTCTCACTCAGACCTCAAAACAACTATCTGCAAGTTTATTAAAAGAAAATGGCAAGAAATATGAAACAATCAACCGAACAACAAACTTCAAAATATTCAACCTAATATTGAGGAATGGTATCCAAATTACAGAAAAATAATAAAAGAAGTCACACTGACCAGACTCAGGATAGGACATACCCTTGTTACTCACTCTTACCTTTTAAAAAAAAAAGTACCCCAACATGCATTAGCTGCTACAAACCATTTTCAGTAAAACACATACTAATCAACTGCAATGATTTCAACTCATTTTGATCAAAATACTACCAATCTAAAGATCTAAAAGAATTTTTCAACAATACCGACCCTTACAAAATCTTATAATTTTTGAAAGAAATAAGACTATATAACAAAATTTAAATTTTCCTATCTTATGGAAACCCCTATTACCTTCATCATTAAACGATATTTATCTAAGACCAATACCTAAACAGAATCCGTCATTAAATAACCTCTAATGGTTATTATATTTGCTTGTTAGAGCACCTAACCAAGTTAGGCACAAGGCCATTTTTAGGTTCTGTAAATATATGGGCTTTTTTAATTCAGTGTTACCCTCACCTAAATGAGTTGCTCTCCTGAGTTCACAAGCCCCATCTGCACGAGGCAGTTAAAGTGAATGTAATGGTTTTTGACTGGGATTTGAACGCGCATAATATGATTCCAGAGAGTCCGAGCTTTTACAAATGATCCACCGTAGCTACCTCTCATGGTTGATATGCCGTTAAACAAATCAATCAATCAATTCTTTTCAAGAAGAACTTGCAACAGGGTTTTTTTCTCTCTTTGATTTACATGAAATTTAAAACCTCAAATAAATAAAGGAAATTGAATTTTATCCCTACAGCATCAGCAAATAGTAAATTACTCTACAGTAAAAAGAAAATGAATTTCGTCAGGGGAAAGACAGATTTAGACAGACACAGGTGAAAAAAAAAAGAAAAGAAAACACAAATAAATATACAGTTTGTTCATACTAGCTATCATTTGAGCCACCAAGTGTGCCTTAAGCAATGTATTGATGTAATATTCTACAGCTAAACTTCTAACCAGAAAACTGAATTATCACACAGCTTGATTCAGAAGTCCTGCAAAAGTCCAAAGAAAGTACATCATGCAGAATATGGTAGATTACAATATTGAATAAAGCAATCATTACTGAAATTGTCAAAGAAATTCATCTTTTGAAGAATATAAAATTAAATTGATGCAGACAAATCGTAACAGTTGATTACAGTCAAGCTAGATTATTTTCCTCTCCTTGTTGTCTTACTCTACACAACCAGAATCTATAAACAGGGGCAGAGCTTTAAGACAACCCGGGCATTATCTTCAGAGTGGCCCATATTTCAATAGCATTAAAGTAACAACTTGTCTTACAGGTTCTAGGATGTATCTTCAGAGTGGCCCATATCTCAATAGCATTAAAGTAACAACTTGTCTTACAGGTTCTAGGATGTTTTCTATATATGACAATTTTGCAGATATAACAGATTTTCCATGTGCTAATTCATAACTTACACTTAGAAATTTAATTCATGCATTATTCAATGCATCAATGCATTCAATCTCACTAAAATGGCCTATTTTAGTGTGATTGGCTGCTCTGTGAATAATGTCCAAATTATATTTCTAAGTGTAACTTAAGTAATAACTTGTCTTATAGATTCTAGGATGTATTCCATATATGACAATTTTGTGGATATAACAGATTTCGTTTTTTGGAATCCTTGAAATGAGGCTTGAAGATTTGTACAACTATTATTCGGACTATTGTCCTCATCCTTATCATTGCTATATTCACGTTTCAGCCGGATAAGCCTTCTGCTTTCTACAAGTGATTGATCTTGGGAACCTTCTTGTTGATCACCTGATAAAGGCCAAAGGATTAATTGTTCAAAACGTTAAGAATATAGCAATGATAAGGATGAGGACAACAGTCTGAATAATAGTTGTACTAATAGACTTTCCTGTGCTATTTCTTAACTTATGGTTAGAAATATAATTCAGAAAGTTCTTAAACATATTGGATCTTATAAACGCACGGTTTAACAAAGTAGTGAATCTTTTTTCACATAGTTGATGTTTGATTTTTTTTTAATCTACTAGCACCACCGGCCCAATAACTCTAGCAGGTCACCAGCCCACTGGGCATTAGCCAAATGTCTCAGTGGCCAGTCCGCCACTGGGTATGAATAAGTCAGATGTCTACAATCTTTATTGATGAGAAGCATTTTGTCACTGAGTTCAGAATGGGTTGGTTGCTTTTTTATTGACAGTTCTAAATTTGTCTTTTGCCTGTGAACAATCACAAAAATAGTCTGCGAAAAAATTGCGTCCACCTTGCACCCAACCGACTATTTAACTTCAGTAGGTCCAATTGGGTACCCTTAAATCAAGTGCCATAACCAATAGTCAAAATGAGTTATATTATGGTTAACATACAGAAATGTATTCAGAGAACCATAAGCTAGAATTTGAACTCATTCTTAGGGGTTTCCAGGTCAACCCCATTTTAAACTGGACTGACTCTTTCATTTTACATACGTGTAGGTACTCTTCAACTAAAGTCCATAACCAATAGTCAAAATGAGTTATATTATGGTTAACATACAGAAACGTTTTCAGGGGACTCTAAACTATACTCTAAATCAACTGAATTTAAATAGTCATTTGGGTGCAAGGTCAACCTGATTTTTTCCTGGACTAAAATGTCTATGTCTATGAAGACATCTAGAAAGCTTCTTTATGTAAGCTTCTTACTTTGATTTTTCTTTTGGAAATCTTATATATCAGACAATTGTAAAATCTAGAGTTTGAAATTAACTTGTGAAATATGTCCATCAAATATCACTATTTGATTGGGCTGTGACAAGGATATTCTTTTCTTAAGCATTTTCTTTGCATACAGAATGGTCTTTCAACAAAATGCATATTCTTTTTAAAAAAGAATATTCTTTTAACAAAAGCATATTATTTTTGGAAAATAATATCTTTTTAACAAAAATAAAATATTCTTTTAACAAAATCATTTTCGTTTTAAAAAATAATATTTTTTAAAAAAAAGCATATTCTTTTTAAAAAATATTCTTTTAAGAAAAAGCATATTTTTTTTAAAAAGAATATGTTTTTAACAAAAAGCATATTTGAGAAAAAAGGATATGCTTTTAGCTAAATGCACATTCATAGTATGTGGGTTCAAATCCAATCCAAATTGTTACGTTTATGTGGACATGTCTCCTAATACCCTTGGGAAAGGTATGAATCCCATATTCCCTCCAGCTATGGATTAAATAGTGCAACTTGTGTTATTTAAACAACTATGTTTGCATGAAAATAATGGTTATCATACTTAGCATCAAAATGACCTAATTATGTTGATATGTTGTTAACACAAAATAAACAAACAAACATCTTTATATTTTAATCTGAACAAAAACAACTAGTCAGTATTGCTTCGAATGAAGGAATTAAATTGGACTTATTTTTTACAAATCAAAATATTTTCTTTTTCTTATTTTGAATGAACCAACATTAGAAAGAAATTATCTCAAGGCATCTTTTTTTCTATTATCTTTATTTAATCATAATCTTAATGATTAATGATAATAATAGATTCAATGAAAAATATGAAAACAAACTTTTGGCTTAATCACTCTAGTTGGAAAATAGTTTTTTTTATGAAATGAGTTTATGTGAATTATTCTAATTTCTCATTATTGTTTAGAAAAATGCTATGAAATTTGAGAAAATTATTGTAGAATTTAGAATTTATGCAAACAGGTATTTATTCAACCACTGATTTAAAACAGTGTATCCAAATTAGACAGGTGGCGAGGGTGGAGCATTGGTAAAATCTCGGACTATGGAATTGTATTATGCGAATTCGAAATCAAATCAAAACCATTCTATCTACCTTAAGCTGCCTTGGGCAGATGGAGCTCGGGAGAGTATCTCATCTAGGTGAAGAACAACAATGATTTCAAAACTCAAAAGACGTCCTCCAGGTTAGGGTTTAGCTGAGGGTTAGCATGACTTTCCGTAAAAAGGAGAATGCTACAGAAACAGCAAAAAAACAAATTTGCTGCCCAACAGACCACTGGGTCTAATGGTCAATGATCCAAATCAGACATCCTATGAGGCAGTATTCTCCAACCTTTTTATAACTGCGGCCTGGTCAATGCTTGACATTTTCACCGCAACCCGGGAGTATGGCCTACTCTATGAGTTATTTTTCAGCAGCTGAAATAAAGTTGTCAGTTTTAAAAAAGGAAATAATTTATTGTTTCTTGTACGATACCAATTGATCCATGGCCCAATACCAGGGGCCACTGCTATGAGGTATGTTTTTATTACTTATAATTACCATTTTTTAACAACACAATGTGTGCTATTCGACACATAGCCGGAGGGAATGTGAGGATTCATACCTTTCCCATGGATATTAGTCCAATTATAAATGCCAATAGAACTACTGGGATTCAAACTCCCATACTATGATTCTGAAACCCGACTGCCTACCCACTAGGCCAAATGGACTTTCTTCTATTTAAAAGTAAATAAAGTCAAACTGATTTGTAATCAATGTTTTTCCTTCACATAGAGGAGCCACTCTCTTTGAGTTGATGGGCCTAACAAGTAGGGAGCATATTATAAGCATATTTAGATAATATTATAGAAATCTCTTGTTGCCATATTCTTATTGAAATCATTTGTTCTTTCAAGAAACTTGAAAGTATTTAAATAAAATTATGCAAACATAAAATCCTATTTCTCATAAATATATATACAACTTCTTTTCATTATATTTTGGTGGAGATGATGAGCCCCACAAAAGCACCGTTTAAGGCTATTCAAACCGTAACTTCTCTGTATTATTTTAGACTGAAGAATAGTTAATGATGAACTGTCTAGTAAAATAGCCTGTGGTCTTAAGTATGCATAATACTTTTATCATGGTATAAACTATTTTCTAAAAAATTGTTTTTCAATTATTGTTTTGTAACATTCACAGGAGAAAAAAAATAGTGTTATTTAAATTTACATACAATGGGATTCTGTCTATCTTGTATGATATTTCTTTAGTTATATTTTGGTAGTTATTAGTATGGCTGTGACAATATTCTTTTATTAAATAATATGCTTGCCACATCACTAGTTATTAGGGCTTTGATAAGAATATTTTTGATAAAGGTATATTGTTACACCCCTACTAATAAGTAAAGCATTAAAAGAAATGGTAAAATTACAACATAGCCAAGTCTGTAACAAGAATAACTTTTGATATAGCATATTAACATAGCCCTAATCATAACTAGAGCTGTGTCACTATTCTTTTATAAAAAATATGCTTGTCAAATCCCTAGTTATGAGAGCTGTACAAGAATACATTTAATAACAGTATGTTGTCACAGCTCAACTAAAAAGTAAAGAATTAAAAGAAATGGTAAAATCACAAAATAGGGGAATGAAAAATGAAAAGAATGAAAAATGTAAAAATGACTGATAAATGAATGAAATGTAAAAATGATTGAAAAAAAAATCTGTGAGAAAGACAGTCAAACAGATGGATAGATGGATAGAATTCCTTAACAAAAAATTAAATAATTTTAGAAAATTCTCTGTATTTGTAATTTTTGAAAAAATGAAAAATTTGGAAAAATAAATGAAAATAGATGAAAAGAAGATAAAGCATGAAATATAAATTCATTTTTAGATAAAAAATAAAAAAAAATAAATAAATTTTCTTACAAAAATTTTTCTATTGTATTTTGTTTTTTTTTATTCATTCATCTTTTTTTTTTCTTTTTTTCTTTTTGTCACAAACAAAAATTTGTGTTTTGGTCAAATTTCCCTGGAGAAATTTGATAGAAAATTGATTATGACTTAATGAAACTAGAACATAACTATGTTTGTTGCAAGGGAAAACATGACAATAATGGTATAACTGTAAACCTGGAACATATAAGGAGAGAAACACATCTAAATAAATAGAGAAACACATCTAAATAAATAGAAATACTTAAAGCATTGCCTGGCTTTGACTGGGACTTGCCACAAAGGTAATTAAGGAAACCTCTTATATATGAAATTATACTAATACTAAATTCATTTTGAATGCTTTTTTTATACTTTATTAATTTCTAACGCTTTTCTCTTCTAAAATTATTTCGAATGCTTTTTTTATACTAAAATTATTTAGAAAGCTTTTTTATACTAAATTCATTTCTAATGCTTTTTTATACTAAATTCATTTCTAATGCTTTTTTATACTAAATTAATTTCTAATGCTTTTTAATACTAAATTCATTTCTAATGCTTTTTTTATACAAACTTCATTTCTAATGCTTTTTTTATACAAACTTCATTTCCAATGCTTTTTAATATTAAATTCATTTTTAATGCTTTTTTTTATACCAATTTCATTTCTAATGTTTTTTATGCTAAGTTTATTTCTAATGCTTTTTAATACTAAATTCATTTCCAATGCTTTTTAATTTTAAATTCATTTCCAATGCTTTTTTATAGTAAATTCATTTTTAATCCCTTTTTTATACTAAATTCATTTTTAATGCTTTTTTTATACCAATTTTATTTTTTATGTTTTTTATACTAAGTTTATTTCTAATGGTTTTTAAGTTGCCTTAATGAGTGTTTAAGCGAGGTCCCTGTGGGTCAATGAGATGCTTGTAGGCTTTTTGGCTGACAAGGAGAGTTTGAAAAAGGATTTTAAATGAATTTTTGGTTCCAAATAAAAGAATTTGTCGTGTTTTTCAAATCTGTTTTCTTTGTTTCTAAAAGATGCAATCATTTGTTTGTTGCCTCAAAAAAGAACTGATTCCCCTGTTGATCTGACAAGAAGGGGCAAGGGCCTCGACCCGACTCGACCCGACCCGACCCGACTGGACTCGAACCTCCCCTCCTCCACCAACACTTTTTAAATTTCTGTCTTGCTTCCTCTTATCTTTTTTTTTTTCAATTTCATGCCCTGCAAATTGGAAAAAATACATTGCTTTCTTTCTTTCTTTCTTTTCTTTCTTACTTTTCTTTCTTTTCTTTCTTTCTTTCTTTATCTCTTTCTCTCTTTCTTTCTTTCTTACTTTTCTTTCTTTTCTTTTTAACTTTTCTTTCTTTCTTTCTTTGTTTCTTTCTTTATCTCTTTCTCTCTTTCTTTCTTTATTTCTTTCTTACTTTCTTTTCTTTCTTTCATCCCTTCCTTCTTTCTAACTATTCTTTCTTTCGTTCTTACTTTCTTTCTTTCTTTCTTTCTTCCTTTCTTTCTTCTTTCTTTCTTTCTTACAAAAAATCCTGCAAACCTTCGCCAAATAATCGCAAAAACAGAACCAGACGCCATTAAAATGTTATTCATGTTTTTTCTATTTTTTTTAAATCTAAATATTGTTTCATTTTTTTTAATGATTTCTTTTGGTTGTCAGGCATTACTTTAAGCTACAACCCCTAAAAAAAACTTGTACTGTAAAGCCTTGTTGGTCCCCTAACTTTTAACTTGGAATTCACCTTCCATATTTAGATACCCTGTATGGTATTATATTTACTTGGTGAGCACCAATCCAAGTTTGGCACAAGGCCATTTTTACGTGCTCTTACCCGGGCTTTTTA
>JAUZSX010341440.1:0-23555 GCA_034780655.1 Idiosepius hallami
TATTTTTTGTTTTTTTTTCCAATGTTACAGTTATATTATTCTAAAAGAGTATATAGATATATATATATATATATATATATATATTTATTTATTCATTTATTGAAACTGTGTTTTTTTGTACTAAATATAAATATATTCATTACAAAGTATGATCATTAAGATTATTTTTACTAAAAACATTATCCATAAAGAAATGCTTTAAAAAAAATGAAAAATGAAGCATGTTGATATTTGATTTTTTTTCCTCGCTTTTTTTGTAATGATTATTTGAATGCATTACAAAATCTTCATGAAACATTCAAAATTATGAAGAGGCTAAGAAAAGGTAACATTTACATAAAAATATAGCAAAAAAATGTATTATCATTCAATCAATAAACTATATTCATGTTTTATTCACTTCTCAGAAAGGTTTGTTTCCTATAAATGATAAATATACAACAAACAATTTTGTCTTCCTTTATTGTGGCTAGTATTGATTTTGCACACCATTTCCTGGAATTTTCAATTAGATCACTAAAGCAACAAAAATATACATAAACAATTTGGACAAAATTAAGTAAAGAAATGTTAGAGATATAATTAATTTAAAAATATTCTCAAAGTTATTAAAGAATTAATCCATATGAGATTTCAGGAAAAGTCTTTTTTATTAATCTCATTAAATTTCACAAGGCTACTTTCTCATTCTGTTATAGCTGTAAATAAGTGTTATTTCTTTAATTCTTAGTGTTCTTATTTGTTTATTACTGTATCATATCATGTAGGCTATTAAAATAATTCCTTTTAGACATACTTGTTAAATAAAGTGTGTATACAAATAAACTATCAATAATTCACACCCTTGCTTGGACCCCAAGGATTGCTTTGGACAGTAAGATCTATTATGGTCTACATTTAAAACAGAAATAATCCATCCTTAAACCAAATCCTTGGTTTCCTTATTTTACATAGAATTTTATTGTTTTAAACTTTGGATTTTCAATTTGTTTTTTTCTCAATGCAAATATTGTCTCTTTATGTTTATACATCTCTGTCATTCTTCATTCACATCTTGAAGTGTTATTCCTGGATCCTGTTCCACAATAGTGAGAATTATTGATTTAATATTCTTTGTCTTTTGGTGCTGTTAGTCTCTTCTCAAAAATAAAAAAAACACTCATGAAACATAACTCATTCATTTATCAACTTCAATTCTGTTAAGTGTCACCAAAGACATAAATTTAATCATGCAATTATGTATTTACAAAAAAAATTAATTAATATTATGAATATCTATTTCATAACATAATTTCATTTTTTTCAAAGCATTGTGTGGTAAAGATTTGTGTTTACAAATAGGCTGTGGTGATAACACATTTGATGAGCTTTTAAAAAACAAACTGACAAACTATTAAGGATATTAGTGAGTAATAAGACATTTGTTTACTGGTAATAATGAAAATGGGAGGTCCACTTAAGGCAGTGGATAAGCAGTCAGACTTTAGAATTGTAATATGAGAGTTTGAATCATGGTCATTCCATTTACATTCGGATTAATACCCTTGGGAAACATAACTCTCTCTCTCTCATATATATCATGAATCATGATGAGAAAAACTAGATATAACCCTATAGTCATTAGACAAACCTCCATTTTGGTCTTTTCTAATAAAAAAAACTCAAATTCATTTGATCATTTCAAATTACATCTTTTGAGTCTCTGATTTTACATGAGTAAACTTCACCATAGTTATCATTAACTATCTATTAATTATTCAATTTTCTGTCTGCACTCAGTAGCAGCTACAGTTATGTCTATTCTAATTTTAAATCTGTTTATTTAAATTTCTAATACTTTAAACAAAATTCTATTCCAATATTTTAAAATCCAGTACAAAAATATGATACTTTTTATTACAACCTGCTTTTGAAACAAGTCCAATCAATGATCTTGGCTTTGAACAATTCATCCTTTTTTTTTTCAAGATCAAGATTATTTATCTAAAAGAAATGAGTTGCAAATATAAATTTACAAGTTCAACTCCACTTGATTAATTACTTTATAATGTCAAAGTCATAGCACAAACACAGTTGTAGTGTCATCATATTATGTAGAAAATTATAGAAAAATAAATTATTTGGGGATGAAAATCTATTAATTTAATACATTCTGAATTGACAAAAGTACATATATTACTAATCTTCATCTAAAGAAGAAAATAAAAATATGAAATATTAATATGAAAAAAGAAAATGAAAATATGAAATGAGTATTTATTTATACTATATCTAACATAAAACATTTTTGGATTAGAAATGTTAACTTAAATTATCTTCCAAAATGAAGATTATTAGACCGAGAATATTTCTTTTAAAATAATCATTAAAAGCAAGTATTTGAAAATCATATGTCTTACTTAGAAATGTTCAAAAAATCTAATTTCAAAGCTTAATTTCTATTAACAACTACAATATTCACTACTCTTATATAATTAAACATTGACCTATTTTACAGATAATGTCTGAATTTTGTAGAGTGAATTAACTTTTGCATGTTATCATAGAACAGTGTTTAACTAACAAGTGATTGTTTTTATTATTTGATTTTTAATTAAATACTTCATAAATCGAAAATGTTATATCGTCTTAGTAACATGGCATTTTCAAATCGGGAAGTCAATCAGTCTTTGGGCAATGAGTCATTTTTATTTTTAATTTGACATTTTCTGAAGTCATTCTAATTTAATGATAAGGAATTAAAAGCAGTTTTGCATAAGAATGAAAGAAACTAAAAATTGCTCCAAGTGTTTGGGATCAGCAACAATTAGTGTAAGATTTAAATGGAAGATGATCAACCTCGTAATAAGTGGATTTAAAAAAATATCTACAATATGTTTGAAGTATCTTCTACAATTCATAAGCAGCAAAAGTCATTGAAATAAAGGATTTAAATTAAGAATTTAAAGGAAAAAAAACTAAGATGATATTCAAATGATTTAGAACATGAAAAAAAGAATAATAATGTTGATACAAAAGCACCAATGGCAATTCTCAAAAATTCCGAAACGTTTACAGTTAAAATTTGGATTTTTTTTCTAAACTAATCAATTTGCAATGAATTCACTTTTATAAGCTGTTTTCTAATCTTTGTTAAATTTTTAAAAAAACAAAAAGAATGAAATAAAACAATTTTATAATTATCTTGGCAAGGTAATTCAAAAGAATATAGGTAATGATGATTTAGCAAATTCTACTACAAGAGTTGGCAGAATACCAGAATATCCTATTAAAAAAAAAAACATAAAATGTGCTAAACATTCAAAAATTCTCTTTATAAAATGAAACAGTGTGAAAAATAATGAGCAATCCTTTAATCATTTAATCTTATTAAGTTTATACATAAATAAAAATGATAAAAATGTTTGTTAAAATACCAATTCCCAATTGCAAATTTATTTTTAGTGCAAAACTACTGACAACTCTTACAATATTTTTTTATTCAACTGTTGGAAGTAAATCAAAATTTGGAAGATTACATTTATAGCCAGGGATAAGAGAATTTAACCAATCAGAAACCAGAATTGATTAAGCCAAATTCTTAGTTACTTTATTGCTTAAAGCAAGTAAACTCTTCCAAAACAGATCCTTCCTAATTAATAGACAATTGTCATTATTGGTATTGTTATTGAAATACTTTTCACGCTGGTCACACAATTGCAACATGCCATTATTGAGCAATGGTTTTCACTGGAGTCAGTGTAACAACAAGTCTCCTTGTGAAGCTCTGTTACATTCCAGTCAAGAACTTTAACTATTATTATTAATAATAATAATACTGTTTTAACTCCTATGCCTCAGACAATTCCCCACCTAAAGTTGATAATCATAATATGGACTATTTTTTTTCTACAAAGAATTTTTTGATTTTTATAAATTTCAAAACAAAAAAAAAAGTCTTATACTCAAAACATTCAAAAAAGTATTTCAAAGTGCACAAAATTTATTAATATTTTCTTAACATTCTATTCTTCATTACAGAATCTGCAGGCTGGCAATTTGCATATTTATTACCTTAAAAAAAAAAAAACAACTTAAATTTGTCCTTTTCCTAAATTTATCCATTTATCTGTAAGATAAATTTATGAATATGTAAGTATAATATTTTTCTTTGAATATTCATTATGCAGATTTTGGTCTTCACCTTTGTATTTGTTCATTTCACTACATTTTGACCATTTCATCCTTTGGGCCCTTTTCAGGTTTTCTCGGTCAGAATAAAAATTTCGTGCTGGTTGTTTTCTGCTATCAAAATAATTTTAAAAAATTGTTTAACTTTTAAACAGTAAGAGTGTTTTCTTCATTTATCAAAAATATCATTCTAACCATGACCAGATGACCTGAAGAAGACTGAATTTGGTCAAAATGTGCTGCTTTCATTACATTTCTTAATTATCTTTATCAACATTGTTTCTTAAAATTATAGTATTATAGCAGATTATTTTATAGCTTGGTGGATCAGAGAGGAATTCATAATTTATTTCAGACTATTAATCCTTAATGAATTTTTATTACATAGCATGGTTGTATCAGGATTAGTTGTAATAGGAGTAGTTTAATGGCATATCAACCTCAGAAGGTTATTTAATGCCAAATAGGTTAAATTGTTTTGCATGATTGGATGAAGTAGAAACAAAATTATATTGAGCTGAAAAACTAATTTTTTGAAGAAATTTAAAAATAATTGATTATAGATTTCAGATAATTTTGACAGCCTTGAAACTAAATCCTGAATCTTTTAAATTTTATTTGCTTTATAATGAGGTATAAATCTTTCAAGAACTTTATTTAATTAAATCAAGTATTAAAACATTTTATAGAATAATATCAAAAACAAAATTGGAGCTGATGCTGATGTATTGACGCCTAACTTCATCAACAGGGTAATGATAATTTGTGAACAATTGAAAAAAATTGGATTAAATTTAATTAAAACAAGGTCAGGAAGTTTAACTTGCAATAACCTTCACAAAAGAAATGTTGTGCTTCATTAAAAACACATGATAGCAATGGAAGACTTCTTCAAATTATGTTGGGGAAAGTATGATACTTTCTAAATAATCTTTATGACATTAAGAATTAATGAAGACATTGCTAACGTCTGCATTCCAATACACTAACAATGTGGACCATAAAAATGCCGGAGAAATTTTAAATTTTAATTAGTTTCTTTGATAATGATAACTCTGAAAAATTTATATGAAATTTTCTAAATTCAAAAACCAAAGTAAAAAGTAAAAAATAAATAGAAAGACAATGTTATATTTCAACCAGTGCCATGCTTAACCACTTAGCAGCCCCGACGCAGAATATGCCTTGTGTCTCCTTTACGCTATAAAAGCAAGTTGCCAACCCCTCAACATACGGGAGCCTTCGTCTATATATACATAAATATACAAATATATATCAAGGGAGATAGGCAGAAAGAAAGATTGATTGATAGATGGATTTCAAGTGTAATAATGATTTTCTAATTAATCCTAATGATTAATTATTTTGGTAATTTTTTTGCATTACAATAGATCTGTAAAGCCAAAGAGCATTGCAACCTTTAGGGAGTTTATACCCCCTCCTCACACTTACGGGGTCTGTGGGGTCCCTAAGCATGGCCCCGATTTCAGCATATGGAAGTCTTACTGAAAACAATTTAATCCTCTTTTTCAAGATCTTACTTTGTGTTTTTTCTTTGTTTTCTAAAAAAAATCCTTTTTTAGGGTCCAATGTTCTTATGTATTCCCCAAAGCTTTCCAAACATTTTCGTCTTTCCTTGACTATGCTCAATGAGACATGGATGAAGAATGAAAATCTACCAAAACACACTAAGCTAAAAAGACACAGATGAAAATTAAGTTACAAGTGTTATTTCAATATGAGGTGCCACATTTATACTTCTTGTCTGATCATCTGTTGTCCAACATCTATACCTTTTTTTTATTCTCTTTAAGTTCTTCTGCCTTTGTAGAGCTACTTCTTGGGCAGAAGACTGTAATTGTTGGCACATGAAGAGAAAAGCTGCTTACCAGACAGTGAGATTATCATTGTAGTTTTAATTTACCGATTGGGAGAGATATACTTTTCAATTGGTTTCTTTGCTGTGGATTTTTAATTAAAAAATAGTTATTGAAATATAAAAATTTATGAAATTATTACAGACAAATGATAGGAAAGTCCTATAGTGACCTAAACTTATTAATTTGAATTAAAACTATTTTGAATGTAAATTTAACATCAAATTCTCTTAAAATGATGGATTCTCATTGAAAGATGCTTTTAGTAATCTAAAACATAATTAACATTTAATCTTTTAATCAAAACATTTAATGGTGTGGGAGAAATTTAACAATGTTACCTGATAGTCCTGGAAACAGTTTGGCAGTAGCTGTTTTAGCTGATCTGAAGAACAAGACACCAAAATCTGGAAGAAAAACAGTTTCACCATTGAGAACAAACTATAAAGCATCATAAATATATTAACAAATGATTTTTTAAGAAGTGTTTATCATTTTCTAACAACTTTTAAAAAAAACAGAAAGGGATTTAAGATTTAAGGTTGTTAAGTCCTTCTAAAATTAATGTCTTAAAATCATAGACACTATTACAATTTCTTTCCTTGAGGAGGAAACTAAACATTTTAAGTGATCACTTGATTTTTTATTGCAAAGTAAATTCATTTTGCATGAGAAGGTTTCTATTTTTCTTATTGAGAGGAGTTTATACAGAATCTCATTTTTGCATTTACCCACAAACACTGCTTGACATTCACTTCAATGTTTCTTTAGAGATTTATTTGGATTAAAAATTACAGATCTCCGAAAAGTCATTAAATCAAGGTGTCAAAAAAAATGTTAGACTTATTTTCTAAATTCTTCTACAGGGTAGAGCAGAACAGGACAGGTGATTTTTTAATAAATCATAAAATATAAGATTTTATTGAAAATAAGATAACTTTTTCATCAAAATATCTAAAAAGGCTTGCCATTTTTATAAAAGTCAAGTATGGATTGGATTATCTTTCTTCTGATGTCCATTTTCGATGACTTGTAACTTTTTATCTGGCTCTCATATACAAAAACTTATATTTTATTGTCCACATTTTGAACTTTTATTTGAAATAAACAATTAAACATTATTAGATTATAAAATGGCAGGTCTTTAAAAAAAAATGGTACTGATGTGATGAATATTTAATTAGATAGGACAGAGCAATTCCAAAAACACCCATAATTTCTGTCCAATACTATATAACTAATTTACAGACTTCTAAAATACAATCTTGTTAATTGTTTTAGTGTAACTTTGGAAAGAATCAATAAATAAAAGAAACCCATTTCAAAAAGTGACTTCTTTTGTAAGTTAGTGAAGAGGGTCAATTAATTTTCAGAGCAGGTTGAGTAAGTATATGAACAAGTTTAACTCAAGTGTTTGAACAAATGAATGATTAAATTGATTTAGCATTGAAAAGCACAACTCTTTTCATTCTTATCCTTCTGTATATACTAAAAAGATATATGCATTCAAGTGTGTGTTTATATGTCTAGCTATCAGTATTCTCCCAATAAATCCAATCATACATTTGAAATCGGAAGTCCACCTGAGGCAGTAGATATGCAGTCAGATTTCGGAATCGTAATATGTGAGTTCAAGTTCCAGTCATTCTGTTTACGTTTATATTTGGACAAATGCCCTTGCAATTTTTACACTTTCATTCTTAATCAGAACCATGCTATTCTTTCAAGAAGCTGATATTTTTTATCATTGATTTTTAACTATAAATATTTTGCATATTTTTTTGGAAACCAGCAAGGCAGTAATTACTGGGGATCCAGTTACAAAACTCAGTATTCCTATCCAGTCATGGTTAATCACTTGAAGCAAGACAGAGGATGAGTTGATTGAACCATTGGTATGCAACAATGATGTAGATTAGGACAGCACTCCACAGAGAATGAATACACAGACATAGAAATATTTTGTTATAAATTGTATGAAGAAGGTTCAAATAAATGAATAACTATGGATATAGCCTGGATTAAAAACAGACTAAAAAGAAGATAAATTCAGATTGAGATAAAAGTGATCAACTTCTTTGACAGTATAGTTAGACAAAATCAATTAAATGGCAGTACAAGACAAATTGAGATTGAGAAGAAAAGGTGTATCCTAAAAACAAAGATAGTAGCTGTTTTCTATTTTCTATATATAAAACAGACAGACTAATTTGAAAACATAAAAGTGCATTGTGGAGGGAGACTGCAAACTCAAACTGATTGGACAAAAGAGCAGTGGATCTGGGAACTTTTTTTCCTTATTTTTTTCTTATTAGTACCAAAGCTCCCTGGGATTAATTACACAGTTGTTTCTAAAATAAAAATTCAAAAAAAAAGAAAAGCAAAAACAAACTTGATTGAAAAGGACTAGCAAGATTGGTAGTCATTCCATAGAATCAATGAGAAGACTGTGATAAAAATAACTCAATTTTTTTTGTCAATGAATTTAGCAATGAACTCTGCAAGTCATTTGTTATGTATGAACAAATGCTCTTCTGTCTGCATGTTTAAGTCTTAGGGAAAATGGATGTAACTAAACATTCAAAGTAGATTAATAATAGCCACATTCAGTGCCATGCTTAACCTCTTAGTGGCCCCTATGCAAAATGCGCCTTGCGGACCCTTTACCCTAAAAAGGCAAGTTGCACCCCACAACATACTGAAGCCTTTGACTATATATATATATATATTTATTTATTTATCTATCTATTGAGAGAGAGAGAGAAAGAGAGAGAGAGAGGAAGAAAGAGAGATTGATAGATGAATATTTCAAGTTTGATTATAATTTTCTAATTAAATCCTAACAATCATTTTGACAATTTTTTGCATTAGGAAGGATCAGTGAAGCCAAAGAGCCTTGTGACCCCTAGGGAGTTTGAGCCCCCCCCCTCAATTGCGGGGTCTGCGGGGACCTAAGCACAGCCCTGGCCACATTTTTATAAGGACTTTGGTGATAGCATTAAGTGTGTGAAAGGCAATTTATGATGATCACTGGGTTTGTGCCATAGGCCATAATTCAGCAAAGATAATATTTAAAGGCATATATATGTTGACATCTTCACTTGTTCCTCTTCCATGCAATGCACATGTTTGATGACCACCATTAACCAGTTCACACTTGGGTTGACAGCTCATTTGGGCAGAAAGGAACTAACAGATGCTTGGTTGAATTTTTATGTCAGTTTTTATAGGCTTATTCAGGGAAACAGTTATGCCTAGACATCAACTGAAATTCATCCCTGGACATTATTCTGTCTTCCTCAACTAAAGGGAGAAAAGCTAGAAAAAACCCTTTATAGGTATATGTTATCAATTGGCAAGTTAATTCAGACAGATAACTTTTCAGTAAATCTAAAATACTATCAAAAACAAAATAAATCAAAATGTAACAGAGATAAAGCTATCATAAAAACAGGTAGTATAAACAATATGAAAAAATAAAATATAATCTACATGTCTAAAATGTACATAATATGATTTGTAATGGAATCTTGATTCTGACAGTATTATAAATAAATAAAACTTATTTATTTTCAAATAACCAAAATTTTATATATAAATATGGTTTATTCATTTATAAGAATTATTCAAAAATAAATACGGTTTATTCATTTATAATAATATGATTTATAGATTTAAATAAATATATACAGAGAATTGAAAGTATATTTTGCTATAACTACCAGGGAAAAACTGCAACAGAGATAAAACTATGTTTTTATTATAAAAAAACAAATCATATAAACATTTCTGAAGAGTAAAATATAATGTATATTTATAAAAAGTAATTAGTATGATTTATAGATTTAGATAAATACTAGATCACCCTTTTACATGCTATTCATAATTTTCCCCACACTGAGATATCAGAACCAAAATGATAAAAATATAATTAAAGTTTAAATCAGAATTCCTTTAAAGTTAAGCTATCCACTAATGAAAAGAACAATTTCTTTTTTATTAGTTTTTACTTTCGATTGCTTATTATCAAACTCAAAATATATCAATTAAGTTTCTATCTGAGAAAAATGCATTTTTTAATTGTCTTTGCCATCAGAGAATACCATACTTATTAAAATTCTATAGAAAAAAATCAATGAGGATAATTGGAATGGGCAAAAACATTCTTTTATGTTTAATAGCAACACTAATTAGTGTATCGGTTTATTTGATCAAATTAAATAATGTCAACTCTTAATATATAAAATAAATATTTTGATTTTTAGCTTACAAAATGCTGAGTCTTTCTATATCATTAAAATAGTTGATGAGCGTTCTGGTAATGGATACAGACTATTTTATTTTACAACTAAAATCAGAAACTACAACAGGAGGTCCTGCCTATCCTTGTAAAATAAAGATTAAATCAGCATGTATATTTTATGTATATTGAGCAAGTTTATTTCATTGACAACCATTGGATTAATTGATTGATTAGTTCAATGGTGTATCAAAAACTGAAACACTTGTTGGAAGAAACATTAAATATATACTTGAAAATTTGGATTTGAACTGCAACTGTAGCATAGCATTCAAAATCAATGCAAAAAAAATTAAATCAAGTAGCACAATTATGATACTTTTGAAATCATTGTTTAAAACAACTCTTGCAATCCAGAAATAGGTAAAAACTAACATTTGTATTTTTTTTAAATCAATAATAAGCATGTTAATGGATGAAAGGAAGTCGTAGATAATCAAGGAAAGTACATTGATAATTGAATCTTTAATATAATATTTGGTCACTTGCTTTCTTTATTCAAAACTCAGACAGAACTTATGGGATAAACTGATATATAGATTATTTGGTTTGCTACACTTTACATGCAGGGTATCTAAAAGGTAGAAAATAATGTCTTAAAGAACATTTCCTTTAAGATGAGATGATAGTGTAAATAAAACGTTTTTAATGGTAAAATTATATTGTCTGTTTAATATGTATGTTTAATAATAAAAATTATTGAGTATTAGTTTATTTAAATTTGTATATACTCATGGACTCACTGTAAATTTTATTATTAAACATTTAGACAATGTATGTACTTATATATATATATATATATATACACACACACATTATATATTGTGTGTGTATGTATATATATATATATACATATGTATGTGTACATATATATATATATATATATATATATATATTACATACACATTCAAATACATGCGTAAACATATATACATATAATATTTACTTAGTTTTTATGTACCTATTATATCCCTGGGCTTTTGTAATCAGTGTTGCCCTTCACTATCTTATCTACATACATATGCAGCAGTTTTAAATGGACATTCAAATCATATATCATTTTCCTGTATTTTTATATATATATATATATATATTAATCTGTAGAGTACGATTTCTTATAGTCACCGAAGGATGTTGACTCCATGTCTTTGCTTAACTAACTAATATATATATATATATATATAAATTTGAAATCAAAATAAAAATGAAAATTATTTTTAGCAAGTTATTTGACTATTTATATATATAATTTTAAATAAAAAAATCTTTAAAATATTTTTTAGCAAGATATTTGAATATATATATATATATATATATATATATCAGAAAAAGTTAGAAAACTGGCAAAATTAAACTTCTACCTGTAAATTGAGTTAAACTTAAGTCTGCAAAACAGATTAATTTAAATGTTTATTTTTGATAAATAATTATTTCTCATATCAATAGCAGACATTTCCTTTGTGCTTCTCAAAAGTCATCCAATATACTTATCCATTTATTTCTCGATGTCTATCAGTTTTTGCAGAAAACCCAAATATTCACCAGATGTGCTTCCAAGTTATGATCAGCTAAGCTTATTTAGATGCATTAGTTTATGATCATTAGGATTTATCTATGATCAGGCAGGCTTCTATCGTTCTGGAATTTTGCTTTCGTTTCTTGTCGTAAACCACTTATTTAGGGCTTATCTAGGGCTTTTAATATCTAACTAGTTTTTAACTTACAGATTATAATTATTTTAATTTTTTTTTCTAATTTGGGAAGTCTGCTTTGGACAATGGATAGGCAGTTGAACTTTGGATTGTAGTATACGAGTTCAAATCCCAAATTTTCCACATTGCTTCCAGCTAGAGATTAAATAAATTAAAAAAAAACTTTGTGTAAACAAACATTTATTAAGAACGATTGTTCTCAGCATTAAATGACCTTAAATGGTTGATATTCTTAAAAAAAAAAAAAATTTTCTAATTGGCCTCATTATGAATAAAAAAGTGTCATTATCTTTGCGGAAAAACATTTGCCTTCTTCCTTTCTTTCTTTCTTTCTTTCTTTCTTTCTTTGTGTCGATCTCCTCATAAGATTAGAAAAAAGTTATTCATGAATTTGGGGAAATTCTTCAAGAGGTGGAGATATGGCTCAGCCTAAATGAATAATGGATTAGATTTAGGCAGTGATCTGGATTATGATAGAGCTGCAAGTTTTTGTTTTGTTTTTACTTCTTTTTCATTTCTATTTTTTTGTTTTTTACTTCTTATTTATTTCATCAGAAAAAAAAAATTATCAACAAAACAGATACTAATTATCATAATGAATCTTATCTATTTTTGATATTCTCTATTTCAGATTCTAAAAACATTTTTTTTTAATATTAGATAAATTTTGTACATTTTCTGGCTTCTTCATTTTAGTATTTCATAGTTTTTTATGCAGAAAAGTGTTATACAGCAACAACAACAACAAGTAACTCCCTACTCTTGACCATCTAATCTTTATTTTCCCAAAAGAATAAAAAGTCTAAATTGAGAGAAAGTTGAAGATTTTTTGCATACAGGAATCAGATAGAGGGTTAATTGTCATCAAAAAGCATTTAATTTCTTCAAGAAATGTGTATTTTTATATACATACTAGAATCTCCGTACTGTCAAGAAAAAAAGGGCAAAAAATATTGGTAAAATAATAAAAAAAAAGAGATAGTAAGTTTGCTTTAAAGAATGAAATAAAAATAATAGATACAAAAGTAACTGGAAATTCCAACAGACACAAGTGTTGTGAAACAAAACATAACACAAAAAACATGCACCACCACCGGTCCTCAGGAATTCTCCGACTGGCTGACCACGTTTGCCAAACAACCCGTTTTTATACAGAGAAGTACCGCCTCATCTGCATATGAACATTGGGACTGTGCATTTGCAGGACGAGACCAAACCATGGGCGCTGTCATTTGTATTTTCCCAGGTTGCCCACGTCCGTATTGCTCACAGTAGTAAAACATTTTTGCCACAACAAATAGCATTTGAACAACCTTAAAAAAAATCTTATGTCTTCAGCGCATTTACACAATACATACAAATAAAAAGAATAATACATACAGTACATACATAATGTATACATAAAAATACATATGTATTAATGTATAATATGTATACATAATACATACATAAATACAATACATACAAATAAAAAGAATAAATACATCTATCTAATTACTTTTGCATAATTCAAGACAGACTCAAGAAAAATCATTAGTCTGAAAATTGTTATGGATTAGATGTTGGGTACTTATCATTACCAAACACACATCAAGAAGAAGTTGGGTGAACTATTGTATTAACAAGAACACATGTAGTTGTAGTAGTTTTAACAACAGGGATAATTGTTAAGTCTATGCTTTTTCTTTGGTCTCATTTCTGTATAGAGGAAGAGTTCATTATTGCTCATAACACTCACCCTTTAATTTTTGTCAAGATTTATACTTTATATATAGGAATAGTCTATTATTGCAAGGGTGGGTAAGTTCACCTTAACACTTTCCTTCTAGTCTCTGAATAGGCTTATATTTATACAGAGAATGAATTTATTTATTGCAAGTGTAGATAAGTCCTCCATAACTCTCTCCTTCCACAAGGTGGTAAAAAAGTCAGGTGAGTTCAGAAGAAATGGACTATTCGAACTACCAAAGATTCATATTTATACAGAAAAGTTCATTATTGCAAAAATAGTTAAGTTCACTGTAACACTCTCCCTTTAGTCTCTGTCTAGACTTATATTTATTCAGAAGAACAGTTCAGTCTAGCAAGCATAGTTAAGTATCCCATAGCAAAAATAAAATTAGCAGATATTGGAAATAGATCAGTAGATTGAATGGAGTAACTTAAGTGCAAGTCGGTTAACCTAATGTCATTACTTCAAACTAGATTTATTCCAATTGAGTTAAATGGTGGCCACAGTCATCCAGATATGAAGCATATCCATCTTCAGTTGGCACAATGCTTAAAAAGGTAATGTCAGAGAAGAGAGTATGGACAGGCAAAACAAAATTACTTTGCACTCTTTGTTAGATCTGACACCTCGCTGGCAACTGCTCGATATAACAATGTAGGCAATGGTTTGAAGATGCAGATCAAGATAAATCTCTTTATTTTAAACAATTAGCTATTCTGCTATTTTCCCTAAAAGAGAGATAGAAGAAAAATTTAAACCATACACAGAATGGATTGGTTCATAATCGCTCTAACAAAAATTATACTCATTTAAATTTCAGTATAAAACTTAAGTCACTCATAACTTATTTCCTATGTTTACTGGTAACCTGAAATTTACATATTTTTTCCTGTCTGTCTAAAGAGAGGTCACTACCAATCAATTTGCAAGTTTTTTGTCGAGAGACCTGAAATTTGATAAGTGGAGTATTTGGATCTGTGGAACAAATTTGATTTGGATTTGAGCTGAAAAAATAGTTCTGAAAGTCCCAAACTTGAAAATTAGATCATTGTGGGCCCATACCATTCATTGTGAAGAAGAACTATATTGATCATAGAGGAATCAAAATAAATGCGAATTACTAAAATTATTTTTAGTTTTCGAAAAACTAAACAAACTATGGCAGTTCTCTAGGAAAAAAAAAAATCTTGGAATAAAAAAAATCAAAATGTTTATAAAAGAATGTATCAAAGCATCAGGGCAATAACAATATATTGCTATAATAATAATATTAATGGGTTCACTGTCAATTTTTTATATAAATATTTTTTTCTTAATAGTTTCTTGATTTTTAAGCATTTATTTATTCAGTTTTTGTTGAGATAAAATTGCTCAACATTTTTTCCAATTAACTATTTCTACAAATAACAAACCAGTAACAATAATCAGGTTATCAAACCTACTAAGTGATTAATTAATAACTAATAAAAACATCAAAAAGTATGAATGCATTCAATCCTATTGAAAACTTGGTGCAAAATGGGAAAATAGAGATAGCCCTTTAGCTATAAAAAGGTCATTCCACTAATGTCTATAACTGATAACAAATGACACAATGTGTCAGTACATTAAACAGATGCCAAGCAATTAGTAAGCAATCATTTAATGTTAATGTTACAGATTGACATTGCTACAAGTTAATTTGAATTTTAGAATTGCCTAGTCAAGTAGCCAAAGGATTGTCTGATCCCTATCTCATTTCAATTTCTGTACAATGCATCTAATTTTCTCAGAGATAATCATTCTTTAAGATGAAACACCAGGCATGAAATACTATGCTAGTTTCACATCAAAATACAGAGATTACATTCTTCTTTAATACATGACAGCCATTTCTATTCCACTTAAAAACAAACATTTCAATTTTAAAAGTTGACAATTAAAGGAAGTTCCAAGACAAACAGGAAGTTTTGAAGAAACAAAAAAAAAAGAAGAAAAAAAGGGAAAGAAATTTAAAAAACACTCTCCAAAAAAAAAAAAAAAAAGGGTAAATTTAGTTGGCCCAGCATTTGGCAGCAATGGCATGACTGGTCGGTTCATCAGGTTGTTTCATGATTAAGAGCTTTCATTTTTTTTTCTTCTTGAATTTTGATTTGATCTAAAGTAGAGAAAATACAAAAAAAAAAATCCAACAAAAATTACCTTAATTAACTCAGTACAAAAGCACTGCAATGTTCTGACGCAAAAACTAACTATTGCTCTTCATTTTATTTTTAATGAAGATGCCATTTAGTACTTCAGCTTTACCAATGTTCCATAAAACACCATCTATAAGCATTTACACAAGAACATATTTTATAAGGTGTGATTCAAAAGTTTCTTAATATGATTGAATTCTTTGCATCTCTTACATGAAAGAAGTAAGTGTGCATTTAAATTTCATTTTCTACATCTTCACACAACAAAAATCTAATTTCTGTTCCTTTGTTCAAGGTAGTCACCATAGTTTAATAGTTCAGTACGCAGACTTTTTAGAAACATAATATATAAGACTTCCAATCCTAGATACTACATTGTCTTTACATCCAGATTAATACCTTTGGGATAGGTATGAATCACTTTTTTGTAAATTTTTTCTTTACTTTTACAACACATCAATCTTTTAAGTTCATTTACTGCCAAAAATAATCATTTTTTGATAGAGATTTTTTTTCAAGGTGTATTTTTTTAAAAACACAATATGCATTATTTAATCCATAGCTAGAGAGACTGTAGGGATTCATACCATTCCAAAAGGTTTTAAGTCTAAATGTGTGTGTGAATAGGACGACTGGGATTTAGACTCACATATTATCATCCCACAGCAGTCTCCGCTGTGTGGCTAATCTCGGCATTAAATGACTAAAAAGGCTATGAAGTTGTAAATGTTTGTTTTTTTTAATTGTTTATATAAAAAAAGGCAGTCGACTTTGCCCAGTGGATAGACAATTGAACTTCGGAACCATACTACGCAGGTTTGAGTCCAAGTTGTTCCATCTACGTTAACATATCAACTAATACCCATGGGAAAGGTATGAGGCCTATCTTCCCTCCAGCTATGGGTTAAATAATGCAAGACCTCAATGATGGATGTGGCGGATGATGTCCAAAGTCACACAACGACACTGAAGGCGGTTGAAGTCTGCAATAGAGGAGTGCCTCCAGTCTTCGTGGCTCTCTCGATACCATTGGAACCAGGTCCTCCTCTGCCAAGGAACCGTGTGGTGACTGGAAGTGCATCAGTCTCCCCACATTAAAAGACATCACGCATAGGCGTACTCCCGAAAAGGTCCACAGAACCAAGATGGAGGACAGTCATACTTGACCACGAGTGACCACCGATGATGACATAAAAAAGATGTCAACGCAACTTCTTTTTTTTTTTAGTTCAAAATTTACAATAAAATAAAACAACTAGAGAATAAAATAAAAATAAAATAAAAAAATAAAATAAAAATAAAATTAAATTAAAAAATAAAAATTAAAAAACAAAAATAAAAATAAAATAAAAGTTTACAAATTGAGTTGATTTAATTTTTTCTTTTTTTCTTTTTTATTCTTTATTTTCCACTTGGATTTTTCTTTTACTTTTTTAATATCTAAGAATGATGAGAAATCATTTGAATTGTTCATGTTTGCTTCAAGCATGCTCCTGGCTGAGGAATCTTCTATAAAACAGCTGCAGGAATCTGTATTGTTGGAAACAAAAGCCACGTATTATTGCTTCACTTGCTTGTCATGCAAGTAAGCATTACAAACATCTTTAAAGGATTCAATGATTTTTGTGCTTAGTACATAAACCGGGCCTAAGCCTTGTCTGGGATCACTTATGCTTATATTCCTCATATTTTTCTTATATTTAATCGTTAGGTTTTATGGAACATATTATTCTAATAAATAGTATTGAAAACTATGTATACAGAAATGGTATTACCATTTAATTGCGCTATTTAATATTTTTTCTGAAATTAAAGCAAAAATGAATGGTAAAACCAAAGAACCGATTAGAGTGGTAAACTTTTTACCAAACCAGAACATTTTTATTTTATAATAGGGTTAAATAAGCTGTATTCAAGTTTATGGATGGTACAAAGCTTTATTTTAATCATAATAAAAAAAATAACTGCTTGTGTGTATTTGTGTTTCTGCATATTTGTTTGCGTTTCATTGTAAGGAACATTATGTTAAATAAATCATTAAATGCTGTAGAATTTTTTTAAAGGTTTTATCAACTTTTTTTAATGTTTTTAGTAATGTTTTTTTCTCGGAATAATTATTATAGATAAAAAAAATCAGCTTCTAGAAAGAAGAGTATGGCTATATAATAAGAGTAAAGGTGTAAAAATGAATGAAAAACTGTATTGTTAGCCAGTCATTAAGAGTGTTTAATTCACACCACAAGGTTTGTAGATTCAAACTCCATTTGTGTTTGGAATGTTAACAACATTGCATGTCACTGGTGAAATCCAACATGATCAAAAAAACTGTTTGGCAGTATGTTAAAAATTATACAAAATTTTGTGTTGAATCATCACATAATAAATTGGTTTAAATACATATATATTTTTGGCCATACTAAAAAAATTGCACAGATAATGCCGGACAAATAACATAAAAAACAGTAATTGTTTTGCTTAAGATCTTAATTCATTCAACTTTTTCAAAAATTCAAGATGAGCAAAAAAGTTATTGACCTATTAATTTTTTTGCATTTTTTAAATTAAGACATTTTGTTGTAAGGATTATTGTAATTGCCAAGATACATATTGCCAAAGAGATATCTGAGATTTTTGGCAATATTTATTTTGATAATTACAATATAATTTATAAAAAAATGTCTTGATTTAGAAAATAAAAAATTCATGGGTCACTGACTTTTGGCACAATCAATACAAAAAAATAAATTTTCTGATAGTTTTGATTACAACTGAAAAAAATTCATCCATTCACATCAAATGGTTTACTTTGTCTGCTATTATTCCAAAAGAATTATCTATATTTCTATAAAAATCTACTACAAAACTCTTATTTTAAATGTTAATCTTCATTAAATTCAAACTGAAGTCGTGTGATAATACTAGCGTTTTTTTTTTGTTTTTTTTTCCACTTTTCCAACTAAATACTTCTCCTATGACAACTAGCTCGCTTTGCCAAAAACCACTTTAATGTACAAGAAAGAACTTTATGAAATAAACCAAAAATATATGGTGAATTTATATTTATTTGTACAATTTTTATTCTTCAGAGAAATATATGATATTATAATAAAAACAATTTCAGTTTTAAAACATTTTTCTATGGAATTCATATTTCTTGAATGATTTTGAGGAAATTTTCTATTAATTACTAAATAAGCAATAGAAAATAAATAAGTTATCTTATAATTTAAAAGATTGCTAGACTTCACATATTGCTTTTAGGAAAACTTGGCAATTTGCCAAGCAACAGGCTAACCCCACTGGATTTCCACTCATTAAATTCATAGAAGAAATCTCTGTACTGCCGAATGCAATCATAGGGTTTTAATTTGAAAAATAATGGGGTCAAAAAGTTCAACTAGCTATTGGTCAATAGGTTCAAGGAGTTTGCCATTCCTAAGATAAATATATTCAGTTACGTTCAATCATTTTAAAAGAAGGGCTGAAGGTGACACAATTCTTTTAGCAGATTTTCAATTTAGGAAGAAAAGTTGATTAAAACTGAAACAAATTATCTAGATTCTTTCACTCATTGTACATTTAGTAGAACAGGTTAAAGAAATCAGGACATTTATCTTTTAAGCTAAAGAGGGATCTCCATGTGGTGTAGTGGTAATTTCACAGACATTGAAGTAAGGTAGAAGGCTTCAAGTTCCAGCTGAACTGGTTCATAATAAATGAAAAAAACCTAAAACCTAAAAAACATAATAAATATAGAAATTATCTAAATTTAACAATTATAAAGATGAGGACAATAGTCCGCATAATATTATTACAAATTTTGTGAATTTATCAAATATAAAGACTTTAGCCTTCATAATAAATATACAGATCATTTAAATTTAGCAAATATAAAGATAAGGACAATAGTCTGCATAAAAAAATATTCAAAACATTTTGCTTTAATATTTTGTTTTTTTATTTATTTATTTTTTACCTAAGTATACCTTAAAAGCAGTTATCATTTTCATAGCAATCACTAATTTTCCTCAAGCTTCACATTTTCTTAAAAGTCTATTATATGTTTTTCTTGTTTTTTATCTTCAGTTTATATTCTAAGCCCCCCAAAATTGGATATGAAAATAAACCTCTGAAATGAAATATTCCCATTTTGGTATAATTACACACCTTGTTTTTTTTGTTTTTTTTTCTGAGGATGAGGGGTTGTTCTCTCTTCATATCCAAATTGCTATTTTTAGACATTTCTACAAAACTTGACAAGAACAATATAGAACATAAGCCTTATTTTTTTTAGAACTAGTTTTCTTTTAATTTAGGTTTTTTGTTTTTGTTTTTCCTTTGAGACAAGGTTTCTACAAATATAAGAATTTTTTGAGGTTGACTTTTGGATACAAAACAACCAATGGGAATTAACTCCATAGAAAACGAAAAATAAAACAAATAAAAAGCAAAACAAAAAAACAATTATTTTTTGACAAAAAGCCATGAATTTTGTTTACTCCATAAAGGTGACCTCTTTTTATGGCATTTTTTATCCAAAGAAATATTTCTTTTTCATTCAATGGGCTTTTATTTTGCAAAAGTTCCCTGAACCCTTGATATCAACAATCCCTTAAAACACACAGAGTATCACATTATTGAGCTCTTTAAATTTTTGCAGCATACCTATTACAAAAAAAAAAAGAAAAGATTTTTGACTACAACCATAAAATTCAAGTTTGACTATTTATAACAGTTTGTATTGTTTATTTTGTGTTTAATGGCATATCAACCTTTTTAGGTTATTTTAATGTAGAGAACAATTACTTATGATAAACATTTTTATACACAGTTTTTTAAATAACACAAGTCGCGCTATTTAATCCATAACTGGTGGGGGAGAATGGGATTCATACCTTTCCCAAGCATATTTGTTGACATGTCAACGTAAACGGAACAACTTGTATTCAAATCTGCGTATGACGGTTCCAAAGTCCAATTGCCTATCCACTGGGCCACATTGACTGCCCCTTATATATATATATATATCAGTGAATTCCCAATGTCTTTCATAATCAAAATTATAATAAATATATTTGTTTATGATAAAGAAGATTATGTAAAGAAACTTTATTTGCTAAATAAAATGTATCTGGCATTAAATGGGTGAATCGCACTCATGTCCAAGTATAGGCTACCGTATCTTTGGGAATATTATGTCATATTTACTTGGTGAGCACCAACCCAAGTTTGGCACAAGGCCATTTTCATGTGCTCTTACCCAGGCTTTTTACATTCAGTGTTACCTTTCACCTAGATGAGATGCTCTCCCAAGTTAATGAACCCCATCTGCCTGAGACAGCTAAAGGTAAATACAATGGTTTTGACTGGGATTTAAACTCTCTTACTATGATTCCTGAGCCTGAGCATTTATCAATGCTGCAACTTTGCTGCCCATATCTACCCTTATCTTTGTGAATACGAAGAGAAAGGGACAGCAACAAAATGCCACTCGCTGTGGGTATTGTTTGTGTGACAATGGTTGCATGACACCCACACACATACATTTCCCCCACATTGCTCATAGAGAGATGAGACAGGCGGTGTTCATGATGAAGGTTGCATCAGGGTTACAAGATTTTTTGATTCAACAAATCTGCCTTGCTGCCCAACCCACAGGTATTCCTTCTCAGTCATTTAATTGCACCCCTAGGCACTAACCTGGGTGTTTCCACATCCCAGCACAAGATTCGGTACCTTGTTATTTCTAAATGGTCACTTATCTTAGTACTGACCAGGCTTGATGTTGCTTAACTTTGGTAATCTGATGGGAACTGGTGTCTCTAACATGGTTTGACCATATTGGCATTCAATACCATGTAACGTATAAGGTGATGCCTATATATATATATATACGCAGACATACATACATCAGACTTATCAGCCCCACGGGGTGCGAATATGGAGCAATACCAAAAATAATGATGGTGAGTGTCAATGGGACAGTTGCGCCTGGTATGAGTTAGTATATTTTATTACAAACTCTGGTTATAATGATATAAAAGTTGCTTTCTACCTATAATAACTTGTAAATTCTACCTATAACCTTTTTGTGGCACATCAGTATTTATTCCACAACATACTAGTGTGCCATGACCCAGTGGTTGGGAACAACTGCTTTCTGATATAATTTCAAAAAGGCAAAAATTTGAGTTTTATCATTTGCCTACTTGCAACGTACGGAAGATAGAATTTTGTTTATAGATTCAAAATATGTAATAGCATCAATAAGATTGACCTCTTCAGTTTAGTTCATTGACAGACTTTAGCTAAGTTTAGATTGGATTAAAACTAATGTTATTATTAGCAAGTGAGAACTTTTAAAAAGGAAAGTTGAAGTGAGCAGTAAGAAAAACAGGAAGGAATTCACACGAATTTGATCAACGCCTCACTGTAACCTTTGAAAAGCTTCATTAGGTCTCTTTTATATCTTTGATGAAAAGAAAAAAAAATCTCTGGGTAGGATACTACCAGCTTTCTTTAAATAGACATGGAATTATTATGATTCTCTTGGACAGAATGCATTCCATCTAGAGAATAAAAAAAGAAAGAAAATCTAAATAGTGTAATGCTATAGTAAAAAAATATAATAATACTTGTTTTAAAACCAAAACTCAAATAAAACTGACATGCATATTTTATTCAACTGAAATAAATCTTACAACTAAAACTGTGTGCACATAAAAGCAAATGCACAAAAGCATACTTTTTTCTGAACTAAAATTTATATACTTAAACAATTTAGGCATATATAATAACATAGAAATATTACATTCCTATCAATAGTAAGTGTATAAATTTTTGAAACATAAAAAGAAAGAAAAAAACAACAATCACTAAATTTAAATTTTCATCACATTTTTTCAGTAATACTGTTTTTTAAAGATCAAAATAACAATAACACTCTCACCCTGAAAATGACAATTTCAATTAACCTTCTTGATATTTCTGCAGATTTATTGATTCAATTTTTGACAGAATATTATATCAAGACATTTTTCTTTGTTGAAATACTAGTAAATGTTTTTAAATCTCTATCTTATAATCATATACACAATCTTTCCTCCATTTGATTTTTCTACAAATTCTATTTGTTTTATTTATTTCTCTCTTGAATATTATTTACTAGCAGCATATTCCAGTATTGCCCCTTGCATTTTATATGTAAGGATAAAACTGATTTAAAAAACCCAGGTAAATAAGAGCCATCAACTCAAGAGGAGCAACTTATTTTTGTGAAGGGTTACACTAAGCCCACGAATATAATGAGCAAAAAATAAACTTGCCTTGTGCCTAATTTGGGTTTGTGTTCAACCAAGTAAACAAAATATCCTCGATCATAAAAAAATTTATTTTTTTTAGCCAGTATTTAAGGAAAGCTAGCTAAATGCATATTATTGAGAGTCATTAAGATTTTCCATAACTAAAAGAAAATCAAATGTTTAAGAATGAATGCTTGTAGAGACATAATTGTAATTCAAAGTATAAATTTTCAATGTCTGGATATTTATTTTTACTTATTAATGTTCTTAAATGACAAAAGTTTCT
>JAUZSX010341441.1:0-10535 GCA_034780655.1 Idiosepius hallami
CAGAGAGAGAGAGAGAGAGAGAGAGAGAGAGAGAAAGTAAGAGAGAGAGAGAGAGATAGAGAAAGAAAGAAAGAGAGAGAGAAAGAGACAGAGAAAGAGAGAGTTACCTCCTAGGGTAAAGACTGGGAGTTTCGGGAAAGTCTGGGTTTGCGAAAATCTCTATAACAATAGGACGATTGATCTAAACCCGAACAGGTGAGGAGAGGTCTTCCTGTTCAACAACATAATCAGTGACACTTGTATTCTAAAGAGATAACTGTAGTGGCGTCTCTCCAAGAGATGCACCCGTTTCCACGTGACGCATAACGGCTAGGTTCTGCTTTGAGCAGTCTCTAGCGAGCCTCAAGGGACTACAGTTATAGTATCATCATTGTTTTTGGACAGAAGAGGGGGTTCTCTCTCATTCATACTTAATTCCATACTGTTTTTCTTGAATATATATTTTATCAACTCATTTTTTTAGCCGTGTTATCTTTTTAACGTTTCCTTGAACTTAGCAATAGCTAAAGATGCTGCTAATAAATTAAATAACGACGACTCTTGATATTCAATAATTGGTATTTATGCATTATCCCTTTGGCACTTTAGGTGTTTTGAAAAATGGAATGGAAATACTGAATTTGGTTCCACCATGGCCTACTATTAAATATTTAATAGTAGGCCATGGTTCCACCAAGGGGAATTATGAAATTATGACCCATAAAAAAAAAATTTGTGACAAGTCTTCACGAAATGTTGCTAAAAAGGAGTATGTTAAAAAATTTGACAGATATCGGTGTTAAAAGGGAACTTTTCTATAATAAAAAAAAGGGAGTTGGGAAAAAAATGGCAAACCCCGATATCTGCAGAAATTAATAACATAATCCTATTTATGAAATAGCAATATTCAAGAAGACATGTCGCGAAATTTTCTTATTGATCATAGTAGTTAATTCCCCTTGGTGAAACCAAATTCAATATGTCCATTCCATTTTTTTAAAACAACCGAAGTGCCAAAAGTATAATGCATAATTACCCAATAATTGATTCCAAAATACTAAACAATATCGACTATTTGGCAATAGTTGATATTGCTTCGTCACCTTTTAACGCAAGAGTGTAAAAACAATTACGAGTATATAATGTTACGAAAGAGGTCATGAGGTTCAACCAAATGTACTTGTCTTTCCGTCGTTACGTTCCTTGAAACTTTATTGCCGACAGACAAAGAGGCCTAAAAGATTGAGTCATGGCCACAAATCTAAATTAGTGTGCAACAGGAAGGCGTGGAGATTGCAAGGTTTAATACAGACAGGTGACAATCAAAATGGAGGTTCCCACCCCATCAACGAACAGATTCCTCCCACCCTCCCTTGAAAAAAAAAGGAGAAAAATCAACTTTCCACTAACTCTGCGTCATTTTAAGTGCAGCAAAATAAAATATTTTGGCTTTAGGGTAAAAGAAAGTCTTTTATTCAAACTCAGGTCATAAAAACCTAACTCTTTTAACAATAATAAAACTTTGTTTTATTTTCTTACATTTCTCGTGGTATTTTGAGCCTCGGGGGAAAAATAAATAAAAATTTTTTACTATTTATTTGTTTTTAAATTTTTCTTTGGTTATCTTTATTTTTTCTAATAAAATACAAAAACCACACACACACACACAACACACACACAGACACAAAAACACACACAGTGTCGTGCGTAGCCACGTAGCAACCCCGACGCAGAATGCACCTTGCAGCCCCACTACCTTAAAAAGATGACTTGCACCCTCTCAACATACCGGAGGCTTTGATCAAAGACTATATATACATACTTATGAAAATAAATGTATACATAGAGAGACAGACAGATGGATAAATGGTGAATATTTCAACATAAGTGTGATAATGATTTTCTAGTTAATCCTAAAAATTAATTATTCTAGTGCATTATAAAAGATTTGTGAAGCCAAAGAGTCTTGCGGGCCCCTCACAATTGCGGGGTCTGCGGGGCCTTGCACACAAACACACTAAAGACCTGGTATAGCCAATTTTAAAGGTAAATTGTATAACTTTTGAAAAGTAATTTTAAAGGGTTTTTATGTTTAGGCAATAGTTGTTATCTAAAGTAACTTCTATATTTTGTCGATTCAATTTAAAAAAAAAGATAATTGACGGGTTTCATTCACCGAGTTTTTGGAATTAGTGTTTTCTTACACTTAGATGAGTTACTCTCCCAATTTAACGAGCCCAATCTGTTTTGGGAAGATGACAGGCCTTCTGCCTAACTCGGATTTTATATATCATGCTCAAGTATCAAGTATATATCACGTTCATTTTTAGGGGAAGACAGTGACCGTGGAACATTGGTAAAAGCTAGGGCTCTGGAATCGTATTACGCGAGTTCAAATCCCAGTCAAAAACCATTAGATTCAGTTTAGCAGCCTCGGACAGATAGAGCTCGTAAACTTGGGAGAGCAATTCATCTAGGTGAAGAGTGACACTGGATTCAAAAAGCCCAAGTTCGTAGAGCACGTAAAAATGGCCTTGCGCCTAACTTGGTTAGGTGCTCTCTACCAAGTAAATATGATATATTATGTTCTTTAAAGATTCACTAAGCGATCAACTCCAAAAATCAGTGTTAAAGCAACTTGATATAAGATTTACCATGTTTACCCTTCATTGGGGTTGGGCAACTTCAAAAACTTTAGGACGTAGGTTGATTGATTGATTAATTAGTTAGTTGGTTTATATTACCAACATATCAACTCTCTTGGGTTATTTAATGCTGAAGAGATTGTTTGGTTTGGTTTATTGCTTATTAGTTTTTTATGTGTTTTTTTTAGTTAAAGATGAAAAGCTACACATGTAGAATTGGTACCATTAAAACGAGTGACCTTTTATTGTTTGGTTTGGTTTATTGCTTATTAGTTTTTTATGTTTTTTTTTAGTTAAAGATGAAAAGCTACACATGTAGAATTGGTACCATTAAAACGAGCGACCTTTTGTGCTCAAGAATTTATTTTTCTGCATAGACTTTTGCCAGCGATGAACGGTGTGGTCCATTCCTTTTTTGTTGTCACTCACCACTCTGTTGCCATTTTGAATTCTACGAACCCATCAACTAAATGAGCTTAGATCACCTGCATCAGTTTCATAGACGTTCAACAGGTGCCAGTGGATGTTAATAGGTTCAATTTTTTGCATGGAGTAGTGACGCGACGCATCTCTACTTCCAACGTATGTCCATGACTGGTATTGCTTCCTTAGAGTTTCACACCGTCAACATTTGCAACAGAGAGATGAATTAAGCTTTCAGGCCATGAATGCATAAGTTCAGTCGTTATAACAATGCCATTGGCAATCCTCTCTGATCCATTCGGGCGGGTTAGAAAAAATAGGAGGCATTACTTTTGGATTGACCCTCGTAAAAATTACTCTTGTGAAAGATGTGAGTTCTCTATGAGACTAAATTTACTGTTTTATGAATTCGTTTCTGGAAGAAAGTGAAGAAAAGGCGGTCAACAAGTGTTTTTTATGTCCCTTAGTAAAGGTATGAATCCCATCTTTCCTTCTAGGTTTGGGTTAAAGTAAGTACATTTGGAAAAACAATAAAATGAAACCAAAAACATTTACAAAATTCATGACAGGTAACTGGCAACTCTGCAACTCCAGTCTAAAATGACACGGGGTCACCATGAAGGCAGATAGAGATTAGTTAAAAGAACATATTGTTGACAAATTTGTATATGATGACTATGGCGACTTTTTATTTGTTAAATTTACAACGTTTTTTTCAGCTAAATGGTGAAAAGTCCGAAATGAAGCAAAATTATCAAATACGAAATGAAAACCATAACCCCCTTGAATAAATAAATAAATAACTATACAAATATCATACATGACTAATTTGAACAATTCTAATAAAAACTTCAAATGAATTAAATTATATACAACGTGACGTCAGACAGGACCAGACCACAGTCCGCAAAATATGCAACATGCATGCATAACCTCAAGAATTCCAAAAAATCATTTTCCACGTGAATTCATCAAATACAAAAATGAGGACCATAGTCCGAGTCCGCATATTAAATATGCAAATTAAGCTATATCTAAAGAATTCCGAAAACAATTTTTTATGTGAATTTAACGAATGTCCTCGTTAATTGTTGTTGTACAAATTTATGATTACTCGTCTTAAAGATTCGGAAAAAATTGACAAATTATTTAGTTTAGAAGAATAATGCCGTCCTATTTGACTGATTTGCTGGAAATTTTTTTGCTTACCTGATTTTCCTACATTTGGTGATCCAAGGACCAACATTTTTACTAAAGGCATTGTCAACTTCATCGTTAATTCAACAACATTAACGATAAAGGGTCGTTACTGTTGTTGTCGGTTGGTAGACGTAAAAATTCAAAATAAAAAGTAAAACTCCGTTCTGTAATAAATTGTTGATGAATGAATAGCACAAGAAGAAGAAGAAGAAGAAGAAGAAGAAGAAGAAGAAGAAGAAGAAGAAGAAGAAGGACAAGAAGAAGAAGAAGAAGAAGAAGAAGGAGGAGGAGGACAAGAAGAAGAAGAAGAAGAAGAAGAAGAAGAAGAAGGAGGAGGACAAGAAGAAGAAGAAGAAGAAGAAGAAGGAGGAGGACAAGAAGAAGAAGAAGAAGGAGGAGGAGGACAAGAAGAAGAAGAAGAAGGAGGAGGACAAGAAGAAGAAGAAGAAGGAGGAGGAGTAGGAGGAGGACAAGAAGAAGAAGAAGAAAAAGAAGAAGAAAAAAGAAGAAAAAGAAGAAGAAAAAAAGAAGAAGATGAGGAAGAGGAGGAGGAAGAGGAAGAGAAGAAAAAGAAGAAGAAGATGAGGAGCAGGAGGAGGAGAAGAAGAAGAAGAAGAAGAAGAAGAAGAAAAAGAAGGGAAAGAGGATAGCGATGAAGAAGAAGATGGTGATGAAAACGAAGAAAAATAAGGAAGAGGGTGACCTTAGTGAAAACAGGGAAGAAGAAGAATAAGAAGAAGAAGAAGGAGGAGGAGAAGGGGGAGAAGAAGAAGAAGAAGAGAGAGAATGAGGAGAAGAAAAAGAAAAAGAAAAAGAAGAAGAGACAGATATACAGAGGATGGAGAAGAAGGGGGTGTACACAGAGAACCTCATTAACCCTGTAAGAGAAGGAAGCTTCGAGAAGAACTTAGTCTACCTTTAAAAAAGTAAAACAAAAAACAAGGTTATTTTTCCATGTTTTGAACTTGAAATATAAAGAATATTTCTGCGATTTACCAATTGAATTTGGAAAGACTTAGTTATCGGACAGTCGGAACTCTGACAAGAAGAAGAAGACGTACTTCATCTACTTTTCATCCTTTTTTTATTACTTTTTTTTTTCTTTTTTACTTTATTATTTTCTTTTTTCTTTACTTCATTTCGTTCTTTCTTTCTTTATTCCTTCCTACCATCCTTCCTTCCTTCCTTCCTTTCTTTCTTTCTTCACTTCCTTCATTCCTTTCTTCCTTTAATCCTCTCTTTCTTTCTTTCTTTCATTCTTTCTTTCTTTCTTCCTTCCTTTCTTCTTCTTTTCCTTCTTTCTTTCTTTACTCAATTTCTCTACTTTCTTTCTTTCTTTCTTTCTCCTCCAGATTTTCATTACTCACCCATTCAGTCATGTCTTTCTTTCCTTCTCTTTCTATTCAGATATTAAAGGCATTGAATGAGTCACAAGAAAGACATCAAGTAACGAGTCTCGGTGTTTGGATGGCGACAACAATATAGATTATAATCATCGTTTCTGATCTTACTGTTAAGCAAATACAGAATATAAATAAATAAAGATAAATAAATAATTAGATTAACAGATAAATAAATAAATAAATAAATAAGGAGCTGCAAGGTTTTCAGATATGCTGAACATACTTTCCCTTCACGAATTCCTACCGTGGGGAGGCTTTGCCAATAGTAGGTCTACAAAGTGGACGTAGAAAGTTGAAAACCGAAAGAGATGTTGCACCATACAGTCTTTGGCTGTAATGGCACGGAACCTGCCAGACTTCAGAAGAGACATGTTATCACTCTGTCTCTAGCAAAAACCACTGGTTACTGGCTGTGCAAGCACCTGGTGATTGGTGCGAAATCCCACCATAACAATAACAATAACAACAACAACAACGACAATAATAATAAGAAGAAGAAGAGGGAGGAGGAGGAGGAGGAGGAGAATGGTATGAAATAACAATATTAATTCGATTATTGATAATAATAATAATTATTATTATTATGATAAATAATAATAATAACAATAATAATAATAATAATAATAATAATAATAATAATTAGAAGAAGAAGAAGAAGAAGAAGAAGAAGAAGAAGAAGAAGAAGAAGAAGAAAAGAATTGAAAATGATAGAGGAGAGGAGCTTGTATTTGCCGACTACAAGAGATGCTGAAGTGCTAGAGGAGACTTATCGTTACTCTGCCTTCTAAACTGGGTTTCTAGTGTGAGAAACTGTCAAATTTAAAAAAGTGGATTGAAGAGTTTTTACCTAATCTGATTACATGAATTGACCTCTTTTTTTTTACCTCCACACACTCAAAAAATGAATTAATAAATAAAATTATTGAATAAAATAAAAAATAAAAAACAAGTTTGATTCTTTCGTCATTATTTGATAAACAAACCTTTCTTACAGAATGATAAAAAGAACTTGAGATACCCACCTCAAAAACAAAAAAAAATGAATAATAATAATAATAATAATAATAATAATAATAATAATAATAAATAAGATAAAATTAAATAAATAACCCAAAAAACCCATTGATTTCTCTTCGATTTTATTTCTAAGTCCATGAAATTTCTCATCCAAGTCGAGTCAGTTGAATGAATTTAGCAACAGGTGTTCTTTGATAAACATCTTTTTGTCTCCAACGAAGTTTTGATATTAACAGAATTCAGTTATTCGTTGCTCTTTAGACGTAGTTGGGGCTCGAAGGTATTGGCCTTTTGCCCGACTAAGACCATCGCACGCACCAGGTGACTCTTATCAAGTCTGACACTTTGTTATCGATGGTCGGGTTGACAAGTGAATACTGTTAGGCTGCTTGGTGATCACTCCGACACGATCGAATTTACACATAACCAAAAAATAAATTAATATTTTGCCGAGAGATTTTGGCTGGATTTCTTTTATTAAGTAATATTTGTTGTAATATTTGTATATTTGGGTGTTGTTGGGCAGCGACGGTAGAGCATTGGTAAAAGCTCAGTCTTTGGAATCGTAGTATGCGAGTTCAATTCCCAGTAAAAACCATTGCATTCATCTTTAGCTGCCTCTAGCAGATTAACTCGGGTGAGCACCTAATTTAGGTAAAGAGTAACACAGAATGCAAAAAGCCCGGGTAAGAGCACGTAAAAATGGCCTTGTGCCAAACTTGGCTTGATGCTCACCAAGTAAATATAATATTTGGGTGTTTGAATAATATTGTGGAGAATACAAACATTAACCTTTAAAAGATTTTTTTATAATATACATCTTATTGTGAGCAGCTCGTGTGATAAATAGAATTGTCTACTGACAGGTCGGTCAAGGATCGATTAAGGAGAGGGGGATTGAAGAGAGAGGAGTAGATGCAGATAGGGAGATTCTATGTGAAGATAGAGAAAAAGGATTCTATGTAGTATTTCTTGGACAGGAGTATGGGAGAAAATAAAGGGGGAAATAGCTAATTCTTGTATAGATTGTATTATGTTTGACCTGATTCTCTGGAACTTAAATACAGGGTCATTTAAGTTTAATCCTACAACGACAATCCCTACGCGGTTATTTTATAATCTCTCTGTTACGGGTTTTAATGTTAGGTTAATTTTTTACGGATTCCTTTCCTACTAACTATTATTTCCGTTGCAAAAAAAGTTCCCGGTATTAAATAACTGTAAATAATGGATGCATTTAAGAGGAATTCGAAGTAATTCAAACAACGGATTTTAAAATATCAGTTTTTTTTTTTGGTGGTGGGGACTGTATGGTAATGCAGTTAATCGACTGCCTTGTTTAAATGCTTTGTTAAGAGGTTTAAATATACTTGGTTGAGCACCAAACCAAGTTAGGCACAAGGCCAGTTTTACCTGCTCATTACATTCCTGGACATTGCGGAATCAGTGTGGGCTTTCATCTGGACAAATAACTGGACAAATAAACCAACCAATACCTTTCCAAACGAAATTGGTTAATAAATAAACGTAATAAATGTATAAGAAAGGTTTGTGATCGGATTTGAACCCGAAACTCATTTTCAACTCAATTGCATTCATTATTTAACAGAACAAACTGAACTATTTCAAATAATTATTTTACTTATCGAAAATCATTTTTATGCCAGGATTTCAATAATTAACGGCAGACAATAAAGAACCACCGGTCAATCGGACCATGTTTAAGGGCTCGGCACTGTTAAGAGGCCGCCTGGCTATCAATTAGATCAAGGACGTCCTTTTTATACACTATAATACATGCATTCTGACTTGAGTCATTTCACCTGGCCTAAACATTATAATGTGTGCCTAGTGGCCGTACTCGACTACCGGAAATAGTTAAGCCAATAAGCACAGATCAACTGCTGCACAGCCTCTGCATGTGGCATAACTGTAAAAGATCATTGGGATTTCTGACCGAGGCTCCATAAAACTCCCAGTCCAACCCTTAATAAAGTAAAATCTCTGTACAGCACTAATGGCTCAGTTGGTAGATCACAATTATTTAGATACAATGAAGGTAATCTTGTTGTTCAACTTTAGCCTCGTCTTTTCAGAGCGTGTTATGATGAAAATAAATCAATAAATAAATACACAACACTCTTTATTATATAATAAGTCAATGGACGCCACCACAAAGTTTTAAACTAGTGTCTTTTTGCGTGTCGTTTTCTTTTTAATCTGATAAATGAACTTGAATTAAAAGCGAGACGAGGATTTCATAATTAATGAGAAGTTCATCTTTTTATAATAGTTTAATTAATTATTTTTCTCTTCTTTCATCTTCTTTCTTCTTTGTCATTCTGCTTCTTTCCCTGGAATTCTTAATCGGCTCATTTTCTCTGCCTTAGATTACTGAAGCGTGTTCAAAAGACTCAAGAGATTTCTACTGTCGTTTAGAGTGACACTAACACTAAACACAGACTATCAAATCGGACTTCAACAAGGACAAAGTTAAATCTTTCTAGTGATTAAATCCTAAACAAGGAAGTAGAGGAAAAGTCCACTTGGCTTTCGCGGTAGGCAGTTGGATTTTGTAATCTAATTGTTCCATTAACGTTCAGAATTAAGATGATACCTTTGGGAAAGGTATGAACCACAACATGCCCTCCAGCTATGGGTTGGATAGTGCATATTGTGTAAATAAAAAACTACTTATGGACAAAAAGAAAATGATTGTTCTCGGCATTAAATGACCTAAAAAGGTTGATATGCCTTTAAACAAAAGCAAACAAAAAAAAACAGGAAGTAAAAAGCTCTTGAAAAGTTCCAATTTCCACTAAAGTAGGAAATTTTAAGATCTTCATAAAATCAGATTGTAATGTTATAGGTATGTTTGCAAAAATAAAAAATTTTAAAAAAATTACCTTTAAATTTAAAGATTTACATTTTTTCCTTTTCTTTTTCAAATGGTTTGCAACCCTTTTTGTTATATTCATTCTTTTTTTATCTAAAAAATTTTGTTTTTACAAAGGATCAAACGTAATTTTCAAAGCTTTATGATTTAAAAAAAAATCTCTTGCTTTGTTTGTTTATTTGTTTATTTTATTTTTCCAAATGATCTCATATTTCTTGTTTAATTGGATAAAGTTTCTCGAAAAAAGGAAAGAATTTTGTTCCATTTAATAGAAACCAACGACATACGGCAGACAATAGAACGTCGTAAAAAGTGACATTTACACATTAAACCAGTTTACGGTAGGTCATAAAATCCTAACTGAAACACAAGAGTTGAAAAAGGTTTTATGACAAAAGATTATCGTCCAAAATGTCCGAAACAAGAATTAATTATTCGATTTGAAACATTTATAAAATGGAAAATCAATACTTGGGCCGAAAATCTTTTTTTCCTCTTTCTCAATGTGCAAGATGTGTCGAGGTTCGGAATAATCAAGATCCACAAAGATTTTCCCCGTGCCAACAGCAACATCGACCAAAAGACGGCGTAACGGTTAAGTCGCGTTGAAGACACCGGTTTCGGCGGGTTTCCGTAAGATCACCGAAGATAAATATATACTTTCATATACTTTCATACTGTCCAGTGCTTTGATGGTGGACCACTTAGAAATATCAGGTACCACACTGAAAGACAATCTTACTATACAAATTAATCTTATATATATTATATTTACTTGGTCTAGCACCAATCCAAGTTTGGCACAAGGTCATTTTACGTGCTCTATATACTTGGATTTTTGCATTCAATGTTGTTCTTCACCTAGATAAGTAACTCTCCCGAGCTAACGAGCCCCATCTGCCCGAGGCAGCTAAATGTGAATGTAATGGTTTTGACTAGGATTTGAACTCGTTTAATACGATTCCAGAGCCA
>JAUZSX010341452.1:0-10534 GCA_034780655.1 Idiosepius hallami
TTGAACTAACTATCACTAAATATGGCACCCATGGGTGTTCATATGCAGTTTGAACTAACTATTACTAAATATGGCACACATGGGTGTTTATATGCAGTTTGAACTAACTATCACTAAATATGGCACCCATGGGTATTCATATGCAGTATTACCCTTTTCTCGTTAAAACAAGTATGCTACAGAAACAGTAGAGAAAAACTTATTTGCTGCCCAATGCACCACAAGGTGTAAATGATTGAGCATAGGGCTAGCGACTCTTTCTTGTAAAAACAAATATACTATAGAAATAAGTAAAAAACAAATTTGCTGCCCAATCCACCACTGGTTGTAGACAGTAAAAATAATTTATATATCCAGTATCCAAAGCATTTCCTAAATTCAATCTAATATTCTATCTTCATAAAATAAATAAAAAAATATAAATGATAGCATCTTAATTGTCTTAGAAAAAAAACAAACAAAAAGAAAATTTTAAAAAAAAAGTGCAAATAGAAAGTGCAAACAGCTTGAACGAGCGGGCGTTCTCTGCTCTGGTCGTATTGAGAGAGATGAGATGAGATTACATAATGCAAGAGTTATCTGGTGTCACTAACCAGGCTTCAGCGTACGTGAAAGGAAGAGGAGAGCAGACAGACCAAACAAGACACTTCAATAATTAATGCCCAACGGAAGAATGAAATAAGCAGGGTTTTAACAAGACATAAATAATAGCCAAGGAATTTAGAAAAATTCTGTAATGGAATGGAAAAATGATTGTTTGTTTGTTTATGTGTTTAAAGGCATATCAACCTTTTTAGGTCATTTTAATACAGAGAACAAGTACTTTAGATAAACATTATTTTAGAACGGCATATCAACCTTTTTTGGTCATTTTTATACCGAGAACAATTACTTATGATAAACGTTATTTTAGAACAGCATATCAACATTTTTAGGTCATTTTAATGCTTAGAACCATTACTTATGATAAACGTTATTCTTATACACACATAGTTTTTTTTTTCAATAAACAAGTTGCACTATAAGAAAGAAAATCTTTTTTCAAATATGCTTAGTGTTTGAAAATCAATTATTTTTTTCTTAAATTTCAAAAACACTTCTCCATTTTTTCTAAAATTTCTAATTCAAAAATGCTTCTTCGTATCTTCTCAGTGTTTTAAAAAAGATTCTTTAACCCTTTGGGTCCTAGAGGGCCGATATGTAGGCCTTAATAACCAAAAGTAATAGAGACACACTGACATTTTGACCCTAATATTGTTCTATAATAGAACATGATTGAGTGACTATTTGATATTATTTCTAAGTCAGGGTCTGAAGATAGAGGTTGAAATATCATTGTATGTGTGTCTTCTTAAGCCTTGAGCCACCAAGCCTGATATATCGGTTCTTTAAGGTTTAAAGGGTTAAGCAACAATCTCAACCCATGTTGTTACAATTATTTATACAGTCAAATCATGTTGAAGACACTGGTTCCCATCAGATCACCAAAGTTAATAGTTAGATGGGGGATCATTTAAGAATATTGGTTTTTTTTTTTTATTAATATAGAAATTATTTATCAAATTTGTTTTAACCCATAGAACCCTGACTTAGAAAAATGACCAACTAGTCACTCAGATGCGTTTTATAGGACAACTATATTTTGGATGAAATACCTGCGCGTCTTTTTTTATCCTTAGGTCACCAGGGCCGATATTTCGGCCCATTAGGGTCAAAAAAGTTAATTCTCTTTAGTTAAAAATAAAAACAATTTCTACTTTAAACCACAAAATGGCAAACAGTATAGAGAAAAAAAAATGAACCCAGAGTTTTTTTTTCTTTTTTCTTGTTTAATATATTTGAATAAATAATGAATTGAATACATGTTTGTGTGTGTCCTTTTTATTTATTTTTTTTTTTTAAACATTTCTCTTGCATTTCTCTTCTATTGAAGAATTGATGAAGAATAAAATCAATTTTTTGGAAACAAAAAAAAAACAGGAAATATATAAAAAAAAAAATATCTGTAAAAATTGCTAAGTTCAACACTTAAAAAAAAAGGGCTTTTGTAAAAAAAATGTTTTACAAGTAAATCTATTGAAAGAAAAACCTGGTTACAGGTTTACTTGCAAACACACAAAGATATTATGGCAAAATCTCTTTGAAAATTCAAATTTAAAAAAAAAAACTGGTAACAGTTTACAAATTAAAGTCCAAAAGTGACAAAGGAAGAAAACATTCAAAATGACTTGCTTTAATATTAAAATCACAGCAAAATTTTTTAAATATGAAAGTCTGATAACTAATTACAATAAGAAATTGATTCAAGTTCCATGTTAACCCTTTTAACCACCACAGGGCTGATATATCGGCCTTAGAAACCTAAGGCAGGAAAAGACACCTAGGCATTTTGAACATTAGATGATCCTTTAATAGAACAGCTCTGAATGACTAGTTATTAATTTTATAAAGTCAGGGTCCAAAGACTGAAATGTGTGTGTGTATGTCTTCTTTTGCCTTAGGTCACCAAGGTCAATATATCGGCTCTTTAGTGTTTAAAGGTTAATCATCCCAAGAAAGAAGTCTTCATAATAAGCAAGTATCTTTACATTCATTTTTATACAGAAAGGAGAAAAAATCTTTTCTTAAACATATTTAATTGTGGTCAGTCACAAATTTATGGGACATCCAGTTGATCATTCACACTTGAAGATAAAATATTGATCATGAAGAATAAGATATTAATATAAGAATAAGATATTTAATAATAATATCAATATAAGTATACAATAGAATTTATTTATTAGAATTCTTATTAATATAAGAATGATTAATATAAATATTATAGATAAAAATAATATCATAAAGAATAAGATATATGATAATAATATATATTCAAGAATTATTTTTTCTATAAAATAAATCTCTACAAATAGACGTATACCTTATTTTCAAACTCCTAAAAGGCCCTACTAATAAGAATAGAATTTGTAAAATCAGAAATTAGTCAAGAAACAACAAGAATATATTTTAATAAAAGCATATTGTCATAAACCTAGTGATTAGTGTTTGTGTAACATTTTTATAAAAAACTGGAGGGAATACTGTAAAGAAGAAAATATAAAGGGAAAAAAAAAGTTATTAAGACAAGAATTTGTTAAAACTTTTATCAAATTTACTTTAAACAAAATTTTTATTTAAAAAAACACTTAACGTTAAACAAGAAAATTTTCAGACTTTTTGTTTGTGTTTTTTTGGTATTAATGCAGATGTGAAACGTCTTTTTGGGTTGTTTAAAAAACTGAATTGTTTTTGTGCCACAAACGGAAAACGGAAGTAACTGATAACTGAGTTAATATTTTGTTTTATCAAAGTGTGAGAAGTTTTACAGGTCCAATAATTAATTACATTTTTATTTTTTTCGTTAAAAAAAAAAAAAAAGATGACAGTTGTTGTATTGCCTTTTCATTAAAAAAAACAGTTTTGTTTGTTTTTTTAAAAAAGTGATAATTTGTTGTGTTGCTTACTCTCTTCTCTCGTTTGTTAATAAAAATTGTTTTGTTTAGATATTCTTTTGTATTTTCATTAAAACATTATAAGTTGATTAACAGTTACTTCTGGTTTCCAATTGTGGCACTACATTAAGAATTTCCATTCCATTTTTTCAACAACCCCAAAATTCATTCCTCTCCTACATTAATACCAACTTTTAAACACTAATAATATAAAAAATGGGTAATACTGAATTTTAACACCTATGGGTGCCATATTTAGTGATAGTTAGTTCAAACTGCATATAAACACCCATGGGTGCGAAAATACACTAATACCAAAAAATTTATTTGAATACAATGAAGCAGAAAATATAAGTTTCTAAAATAGCAAACTTGTCAGAGGATCTGAAACAAGAGAGACCTTAATTTTTTTATTTAACTCTGGATCCCATTACAAGGATATTGTAAGAAAACAGGAAAAGAAACCAACGAAAGATCATAAAAAGAAGAATCAAGATCATCTTGAATAAAACATGCATGAAGGATGAAATTCTGCAAAAATACACAAAACTTAACCTGTAGGAGTGAACTCTAATGACCCTGTATTTTAGTTCCAGTTAATCAGGTAAAAAATAATCCTATCTACACAAGACATTATTTTTTTTGGCCCTCTCCTTTTCCCTCGTGTGGATGTCCCATACTTCAATTTAAAAAAAACTACTGCATAGAATCCTCCTCTCACTGTCAATCTCTCTGACCGAATGTTGACCAAAGAGAATTTAGTACCTCTTTAGCATCCAAACCAAGAACACATATCTACTGCTAGTGGACACTTTACTGAACTCAAGGTACTCACACAAATATGTAAAGATAAGAAAACTGAAGATATTTATTTTAAAGGTTAGTATTTGTATTCTCCTTATTATTATTTAAATAACACCCAATCATACAAATAATGAGCACGTAATAATGGCCTGATGCCTAATTTGGGTTAGTGGGAATAAAAACAATTATTGTATTTGCATAAGATTCTGAGAGAGTGGGTTTGTTCTGGGGTCGCTTGACAATGCTTGCTTTGATACTCCTTTTGCGAATGATACCCCAATTATCAAATTTCAAGTCTCTGGAACAACAATAGGCCAATTAGTTTGGCAGAGATCCTAAACACATAATGTAAGCCTTACATTATGTGTTTAGGATCTCTTACATTGTAAGGTTAAGGTTCTAAGGTCACTTGAAGATTTAGTAATTTTTCTTTTAGCTTTCCTTAAATGAGTGAAAACTGGCATATATTGCGAATTCAAATTTAAATTCTAATTATATATTAAAAAAATGTATTTGAATACAACGATGATGATGCAGATGCAGACTATATCTTTAAATTTCTAAAAGAACAAAATGTATCAGAAGATATGAACTAAAAAAGAATCTCAACGCTAATAATGGGGTGAAAAAAAAATCAATTTGAATACAATGACACAGAAAATATTTTTAAATTCCTAAACAATCAGGACCTTATATAAATAACCTATAGAGTCAAAAAAAAGAAGGAAAATTCATGATGATTGAAATTAATAATTGCTTGTTTAAAAAAAACCCTGATATATGGTAATAAATACAAGAAAACCCCGGAGTCGGAAGAAAATATCAAGGAAGTTAAGTTTGAGCTACTGAATTGCTGCTGACTGTTCAGTGTGGTTGTTGCTCTCTCATAATTCACTATTTAATCTATCCATTATCATTACTACTATTATTATTATTAATAATAATCATCATCACTATTATCATCAACCATAACAAAAATAACAATATTGTTTGTTTTTTTTTTAATCTTTTTGTACAACTTAAGAAGATTGACTAATAATCCGCTTATTGTTATCTAGGTGATGTAAGTAAACTTAAATAAGTGTGCCGTAACGAAAAAAAAAACTAAAAAAATACAACAACATTAGTTTAGTTTGCTGATCTGAAAAAAAAAGTCATGGTTGATGGTTGATCCAAATTTTTGCGGCAATTAAATCCAGAATTATTATTCATAATAATAATTTTGGAAGAAGAAAAAGAAGCTAAAACCTTAGCTTACCATTTTTCTCTAAAGTAGAGAAATTATTGATTTCTAAAAAATTTTGGCAGATTTTCAACTAACTGCTTTAATTTAAAAAAAACAAAAATGGGGTGTAGTTTAGTTTAGTTATGTAAAATATATATGTATGTATAATTGATTGCCAAAACAGGTTATTAACAAAAAATAAGATTTATTTGCAAAAAAAGAAAAAGAAAAAAAGGTAAGCTTGAAATTATTACCTTTAACTGCTGTGAGCAAATGCAGTTTTCACTTTGAGAGCTTTTAAGTTAAGAGAGGGCAACCAACAGAACAACCTCTAATTATCAGGAAAAAAAGAGTCAAGACAGGATTTTGTTTCATGCGAAGAAGAAACCCGGAACAAGTTATTATTTTTTTTCAAAACTGGATGACCACTCAGTAAAAAAAACAAAAACATATTGTCTTTAACGAGGGTAAGTTAAAATAAAAATGTTTCACTCATTTTTTTCTAATTTTTTATCTGTTTATTTAAATACAAAACAAAAAAACAGGTCGGTCGAAAAAAAGAGAAAAAAGATTGTCCCAAAATGTCCCATAGAACAAATAAAAAAATAATGACTAAAATTATTGATTTTAATTTAAAATTTATTATTATTCATTCTGCCAATTAAAATATTTCATAATAAAGAAAAGTGTGGTTGTTATTTTTAAAACATAGAAAACAATAAAATGCAAGAATTTTAAACCAGTTTTTAAAAATTTGATTAAAAGTAAATTTAATGCATTTTTATTTCTTACTCTCAAAATTAAATTAATCAAAAGACATGTTATTTCTTTTTTTGTTCAATTATTTAATTTAATTTTCTATTTTATGAATATCAAAAATAGAAGTCAGTTAATTTATTCAAGTTTAATTTTGTTTTTTCAAAATGTAAAAAGACCAAATATTTTATTCATGTTGTTTAAAAGTCATTAAAAGACGTCTTTTTATTCATGTTGTTTTAAAGTCATTTAAACGATGTCTTCCTTCTTCGTGTAAATTGTTCATAAAAACGAGACCTAAATTTTGTATCAACATGTTTATTGATTTAAAAAAAAAGAAGGAAATCTCGATTCTTGTTATCATTCAAGAGGAAGAAGAAGAAGAAGAATTAAATCAATGAATATTGAATGTTACTACTCCATTCCAAGAGAGAGATTCTTCTTCTTCTTTGGGCAGTTCTTCAAAAATGTCTCTCGCTTCTTCTTCACTCCTTTCTTCTTGTTTCTCAAATCACAATATTTGTTGAATTATCAATCATGAAATTGTTTTCTAAAATTAAATGTCTCTTTGTCGGCATTTCTTCTTCTTCTTTTACATTTAATTATTTCGTAAAATGGATAATAATTATTCTTCGTTTAACTACAATAATCATCGTACACGGGCGGTTTACCGACAATTCATCACCCGACTTATCATCACGTGTTTTTTTTATCACATGGACAATTCAACACCCCTACATCGATAACTTTCATCTCATCATCACCCAAAAGAAAAAAAATTACATTTATTCATGTAATGTTAATTATGTAATGTTTTTATTACGTTAAATTTTTAGCCCCCTTTGACAATTTGAGGGTTATTTTTGCGAGAGATTATTAAAATCTATAAAGTGAATATCATCCACTTTTCAAACTTTTTAAAAAGTAGACAATAAAAATATTTATTTCAATTAATTTATTTTCTATTTTTATATTTAAAAATCTCAACAAACTTCTCCAAATAATTTCATTTTATTTTAACTTAATGTTAGCAAATATTACAGAACTTAAATTTTCAAAAAAATCCAACTGTGGACGAGAAGTTCAAGTGATGAAAAGACTCGGAGTGATTAATTGTCAACGTGATGAACTCTTGATAAAAAGTCTAGTGATGAAAATGAATAGTCTGGTCGACCGTACCTACACCAACAACGGTCAGATATCGACCCCCACACTCACACTGTCTTAAACGGGCCATAGTGACATTCTGAGAATTTGTTTTTGAAATTCAATAAAATATCGTAGATTATTATTATTATTATTATCGAAAAAAAGGTTAAATCAAATTTGTATATTATTATAATTTAGATGTTTATTGTAAGTGACACATCTCTTAAGAGTGTGTATGAAGAAAGCGATGAATTAATTCGCCTTTTCTACAACTCTTTTGACCCTAAAGGGCCAATATATCGGCCTTACTAACATAAAGCAAAAAAAAACCACAGACATTTTGACCCTACTGTGGTCTCTGTTTTTTTAATAGAACGGCTCTGAGTGACTAGTTCGTTAATTTTGCAAAGTTAGGGTCCAAAGGTGAAGGCCAAAATGTGTGTATGTTTTTTTTTGCCTTTGGTCGCCACCACACCAACCACCACCACCACGTTTAATATCGGCTCTTTAGGGTAAAGAAAGAATTAAACAAAAGTTTGTAGAAGTCTTGTTACATAACAATTACGTCTTAAACCCGGCTATAAGAGAGCCGTCTGTCGCCCTCCCCCCGGAGAAAAGGTCTCTTATATCCGGGTTTCTCTTACATTCCGATTTTTGTTTAACCCTGACTTATCAAAAGTCACAGTCTCTCAAAGTCGTTAGGAACATATTAAAGCCAAAATATTGGTGTGTTCTTTTTTGCCTTATGTTGTCAGGGCCGATATATCGGCCTCTTAGGATCCAAAAGGTTAACATAGGCTCTAATTTTGGACCAGACTGAATAAATCTCTCTCACATCGGTGTTTCTCTTATATCCAGGTCACATTGTATTAACAATTAAAAGTGACCTTGTGGATGGGGGAACAAACGGGCTCTAACTAAATTACCAGACGCAATTTTGGGTCTAAAGACTTGAAATTTGATATATGGGCTATTCGAACCACCTGTGGGTAGACTTTGGAATGAACAAATTCAATTTTGGTTTTGAGCTGGAAAATAGATGCTAAAGGGGTTAAAGTTGAAAAATTAGATTGTTTTGTGACGGTTGGGGGGGGTTGGGCCTATAAGTTGTCTCCGTTGTATGTGGTGGCACTAGTAGGGGAGGGGATTATTATTGGAGTGTCAATATAAAAAGCAGTTTTCTCAGCAAGAAAATGATGAAAATGAGCACAAAAGGAGTTTAAATACTCTTAATAGTATTAAAAATAAAAATACATTAGTTGTAACCAGTTGTGTTTGTGTCACCATAAACCACACTAAGTACCAGTTAGTGTCACTCCTGTCCATACAGTGGCAGTTGGAGTGGACAGTGGCAGAAACCACATCTTAAGTGGTAACAACTAACTGCTGACCTACTAGCGAGCAGCAGCCCGGACTGGGTTGGCCAATGTCCTGATAGTCTTTCTTACCATAAACTGTTTTGACCCTTAAAACCCTCATCATATCCCTGGCAACCAAAGGCAAAAGAAGACCCAAACACACACTGATATTTTTACCTTGTCCTTTGGACACTGACTTTAAAAAAATTACCAACTAGTCACTCAAAGCCTATCTATTAAAAGGGACATATTAGGGTTTAAATGTCGGTATGTCTATTTTTGCCATAAGTTACTAAGGCCGATATATCGGCCCATTAGTCGGGGCCGGAGAAAAGGTCTCTTATATCCGGGTTTTTTTAACATTCGGATTTTTGTTTTACCTCGACTTATTGAAAGTCATAGTCACTCAAAGTCGTTATATTAGAGGAACATAAAGCCAAAATATTGGTGTGTCCTTTTTTGCCTTATGTTGTCAGGGCCAATATATCGGCCTCTTAGGATCCAAAAGGTTAACACATTTTAGGGTTGAAATTTCGGTATGTCTATTTTGCCTTAAGTTACTAAGGCCGATATATCGGCCCATGAAGAGTCGAAGGGGTTAAGGTAAGTTTTGTTCGATCAATTGTGGAATGAATGATGATATATGCAATAAAAAAAAAAAGGAAATTAAATAAAATTTTAATTTAATGCCTTTAGCCTTCTCTTACTCTTCATTCGTCCAGTCTCTCTTGCAGACCTTAAAAAAAATAATACCAACACACTATTACGACACGACATTAGTGCAAATCTCAGGCAGATGGGGCTCGTTAACCCAAGAGAGTAGCTCATCTAGGTGAAGGGCAACAACACTGATTTTAAAAGCCCTGCGGCCTCCTCTGCTACCAGTCTTGCGGGTTCGCTCCACTGGATGCGGGCATTGTTGGTTCAGAGGGTGTCTATCTGATGCACAACAGATACTGCACCAATAATAAACTGTGCGAGCGAGTTGGGTGCTGAGGTCGAATACAGAACCTCTTGCTAGTCATAGTTAAAGTCTGACTGACTGCGATGATGATGAGTGCAAATGCAGTTAGTGTGAAAAAAAAATTAGATTCTTTGTTGTTTTTTTTTATTAATTAGTCAAAACTTAAATTTCTTTTTAGTATATTACAAAAAAGAAAAAAAAGAAAGTTTCTTAAGAGTTTTAGTTGCATCAATTGTACCAAACTTTTTATTGTCAAACAATTTCAATGAAAATGTAACTTTTTGGATCCTATAGGACCGCTATATATCGGCCCTGAAGGCAAAACAAGAAGACACACCAATATTTTGGCCTGAATATGCTCCTCTGCTGAATGCTGCTGCCTTGCTGCTCTGAGTGACTACTTGGTAATTTTAATAAACCAGGGTCAAAGAATAATAAAAAGTTAGAAAGTATTTTCGTCAATGAATTCAAATTCAGAAACTACTCCAGATCTAAAAATTCATCATGTTTTCACTGGATGGGCAATAAATAACTCCCATAATTAACTAAAAGAATTTTAATTATCAATTTTTAGATCTGCCATAATTTCTGAATTTGAATTTATTGCCGAAAATACTTATTGGTACCCCGATATTTAATGAGGGGAACCTATGTTTTGATGCATGTTCGTTCGTTCGTTCGCGTTTTTTTACAACCATCCGTTCAATTTTTTTTGAAATTTTGCATGAAGTTGTAACTTCGGTCAGGTTAGAAAGTGACATTCTCCAATTTTTGAAAAAAAATC
>JAUZSX010341463.1:0-10532 GCA_034780655.1 Idiosepius hallami
AGCAGTATTACTGCATTTCCAAATAATCTATTTCTATGCAAATCTTGCAATGATCGTTCAAGACCCTCCTGTAATTTTTTTTTTTTTTTGTGTCATTGTACATTCATCCCAAACAATAAGTTTGCATTTGATGGAAGGAAGATCGGTAGCATTGCGGTGGGGTGAATACGATACCTCATCCCCGCACCAACATGCCGCCAGGTTCTCTAGCTAGGAGTGACGCCCCAAGAACGATCATTCAGTACACATTCACACGCACATTCATTCGGGGTGGAGATGGGGCCACTCAACAGAGCAATCCAGCAGGGATCGGATTGGAACGAACGGAGGGAAAAGCGATCGGGACGATCGACCATCAGCAGGGAAGAGACACCCCTGGCGCCCACAGCGTAGTGGTAGCCTCAACATGGAACGAACGGGCTGGCAATCGAATCGACTGTGGACAAACGAATGTTCCGGGATCTGGGGTTGCCCCCAAAACACCGGAATAACGGAGCCTGCTAACCCAAGATGGAAAGATGGGAAGACGGAGGAAAGCGATCGGATTACTGGAGAGGAAGGGATACTCGGGCTGGTACTGAGAGCATTGGTACCCGTACCCGTATGTGGAACGGGTAACAGCGGAAAAGAGGAGGAACATCAGCACGGCTCATTCCTTCAGCTGAGGCCAGGCTGTGTGGAAACCCAGGGGCGGCATAGGGACCAGAGAGGGGGTGGGCGCCTTAGCCGGCTGGGATACCACGGCGGGGAGTCGTGTCTGTCTCTGTCCGACGAACATGGTCGATCGAGGGGGTTATTAACCGGGACTTCCACAGGGACTCCGTGAAACCTCCCCCTGACTCCATATGCAGAACCGGGAGTGCAGAGGTACCGTTGGAAGGCCGTGCGACGCCCAACCTAATTGGTGTCGCCTAGAAGCGGTCTGAGTAGCCGTGGCGAGTGGGTCGCTTGGCTTAGAATTCTTACATGGACGGAGGGTTTGGACCAGCCAAGGGGCGAGGATGGATGGCAGGACGTTCTATTATTGCTGGGGACAGGTGGTGTGGTGTCCTGCGTCAGGGTCCGACGAGCGGAGGTCGGCATGCAGCCAGACCGACCCCACCCCGACGGGCTGCTCCGTGGAACCTCCCTCGTGTCAGAGCGCAAGCCACGAGGTGCCGTTATAGCCGCCAAGCCATCCATATACTCACCCCTAATACAAGCGATGAGGAAAAAAGGAGCGAGCACACCCAGCGAGAACAGCCGTGCATCAGGCTGAGCGACATGCGGCTACGGGTTTGAGGATCTACGTCGATTACTCAACCACGTTACGACTTGGAGCAGGTCATCACTGTGACATCGAGCACATCGCCACCGCATGGCGGCGCTCGGCACTATGAGAGTCTACAACCGGGCGCCTTCAGCTGTCCGGGGCAACCGCGAGCCTGCGGGGAAAAGTCGCGTTGGGGAAGAGTCGGCGCCACAACAATGATACTTATAGTGCCTCATAGAGGAGGCGAGTGACATGACGGACAGAGGGCAGGATGTTTGAGTGTTAAGGGGAAGTGTTTCCGTGGCAGAACATCCCCTATCCCTCGCAACCTCACGGTACTGGTTAATGCCAGTGGGTTGCACCCAAGAGCGAGCAGGTGCAGATTAGGAGGGGACGTGTCCCGAGCCAAAGTTTTCCCTCGCGACCCCACCGAATTGTCGACCAGCAGAGCGGGAGGGAGATCGACGCAAATCGACCTGTGGATGAACGGGAGATCTGGCCGGGAACTGCACTTGTCCAGCCCTCTCGACCCAATTAGTCCCATTTATGCTGGAATGGGTGAGGCTACACAAGAGGGGGCATTCTCAATCCCCTAAACCTCGCCCGTTTCGACACCTAGCATCGATGGGTTGCCAGTAGGTGGCGATCATTATATAGGTGTCTTGCCGGACTCCAAACACCATTCTGGAGAGTGTCGCTTTGGAGATTAGCCGATGCTTTTTGCAGATCTCCTTAAACGACTGCTTGGAAACCAAGCCTCTCCAACTGAGGCTCAAGGCGGCAACCTCAACCTGAGTCCGATTGTATTGTGAACGGATGCTCTGCATCAGAGGTGCGTTGTTATATTTGCTGATCTTCTGCTGATGCAGAGCCTCCAAATCAGCTGCAGCACTGTCGGCCCTAATCTGCACGTCTAGGACTATAACATGGTTGGGTTTGATAACGACCATGTCCGGCTTCTGCAATCCCGCGGACGTCGCGAACCGTGGATCCGTCAGGAAATTCATACCCTTCGCCCTGAGAGTGGCGGCCTGATGCCGGACTATGTTATCATGTCTCGCGATCCTAAGATCGTGCAGGTAGGGGCAACCCTGGGAGAGATTGGCCGCGGAGACCCATTCCTTGCCACACCTGCATCGGGTTGAGGGAGTCCCCTCCCCCCGCGGTTGTTTATTAGTTGTGAAGCAAATATATCACCTTGGTATGAATAGTATTCTTATTTTTGCGCTCCTCTTCCTTTCTCTTCTCATTCATACTCATAGTTGCCCGTTGACTAGACATTCTACCCTTTTCTATGGATGTAAAAAGTTGGCGGCGTTTACCCTTAAAGATTTTTGGTGTTGCTTCAGGTGCATTTTCTTTATTCACTGAAGCCTTTCTCTTAGCTGCAGATATTTTCTCTGTTTGACAAAAAAGCTCTTTCAAAACAGCATTCACACCAAGTGGATTGCTAATTGCAGTTGAGTGTTCAGTGGTAACATTTTCTAATCTAGTAAATGCCATTCGTCGCTGTTCTTGTCAAAGAGATACTTCTGGTAATGCAACCGTCTGGACCCGCAGTCGAGTCGCTTGAATCTTTTAACGCCTTGGTTACGTCTGTCATAGTTATAGGGGCAATCAATTCTGGATGGAACTGTCCTACCGTTGGGATATCTCCCTCCGGGGGGTGAAAGATATCTTCTCGGGTGAGAATTTATTGGTTTTTAATTTTTTTTGTTATTACAAGTAAAAAAAGCCTAATAATTTAAAAAAAAACATGGACTAATGACATTTTTTTTTTGCTACTTCAATCAATAATAAAGAAGTCTGTATAAATAATTACTTACCAAAGCATAATTAAACTTAATAAAATCCAATTCTAAGCTGAAGTGTCACAATTTTGTCTTTGTCTCGATGAAATATAAATATAAAAAATCAACTTCCCACCTAAGAGAATGATTTTTACTTGTGTCCCTTATAAATATGGTGATCTCAACAAAGCATAGTAATTTTTTTTATTATGCAAATAACAATTTCACTTTTTGATTTAAATATTTCAAACAGGACAAATATTGCGAAAAACTAAACAGTTAAAATTTTTTTTTGAAAACTTGTGTACGAAATACACAATATAATAAAATGTAATAGGATTAATTTTTTTCGATTCAAAAATCAATTTTAATAACCTAAACAAATATTTCAGGAAATTTGTGTATGCAATATATGCAGTCAATGAAAAATTTTTTTTTAGGAAATTGTGTATATAAGACTCCATATATGCAGTGATATATTTTTTTCAAAAAACTTGTGTACATCATTCACAATATATGCAGTGAAATAAATTTTTCAGAAAACTTGTGTATATAATACACAATATATGCAGTGAAATAATTTTTTCAGGAAATGTGTATATATAATACACAATATATGCAGTGAAATAATGAAAGAAGATTCATGGGTACACATCATAACATTATTAATGTGGTTCCCATCCCGGGTGGTGGTATCAAAAACTAAGGTGGCTCTGTAGCCTTTAAAACTGCATCTGCAGTTACATAGTCGGAAATAAAGCCCAGCTCTGCTGGCATTCTTTTAACAACTGTGAAAGAATACTCTTTCCCCGCAACCCCCAAAAATTTGAAAACATATTTGGCTAAACCAGGTACTGTTTATGAGGGTACATTATTCAATTTAATCATAGAATGTAATTTCCGGGATTCTATATTTTCCAATTGGGTGGGCTTTTTTAGTTTTCTTTTTTTCTCTCTTTTCCTTTTGCTGATACTAGTTACAGCGTTCTTTTAACTCTTTTACTGTTTTTTTCTAGTTTTGTATTTTTTTTTTTGTATTTTAAAATTTGATATTGGTATAGACCAAATGAAATTGTAGTGTTAGTTGACATGTCAAAAGTGGTGACACTGCTGGTGGTGGCACTAGTGGTGGTGGTGGCACTGCTACAACTCTTTGTTTCAATTTTTTTTAGTTGGTGTATCAACAACTGACAGTATTCCATGTATTTCTGGAGCTCAGGATGTTTTTGTCTCTCCCTCATAATCATGGGGAATGAGACTCAAGGAAAGTCATTATTCTTATTTTCTTCCGTTGCCCAATTTTCTATTTGTCTCTGTGGAACTGACTTATGCAATTTAAAAAATATATGACCCATTAGAACTGGCTGTTCCATTTCTAACCGACCATAATTTTTTACAATTTTCAAAAAGATGGTGGCCTGAAATATTTAACAGATAGCAAAATAGTTGTTTTGTAATTATTGAAAGACCCTTAAAGCAGATCCAAACTGGTTTGTGTCTGTCAGCATTTGTTTTAACTTTTTGTTTTTGGATAGATACTTCAAAAGAGCCGTCAGTCAAGGGTTAAGCAAAATTGATAAACACGTGATCATTTTTTCTTTATTGGTCATTAATTTTTGTACTGAAAGACGTGTTCCATTAAAAAGTTTAGTTGTTTAAATATTTCGCAACAGGATTGTTGGAATGTCCATTTTCAATTGCAGCACATGTGGTGGCATTCCTGGCAAATCTAGCAAATTCAAAAACTCTGATGAATAATTGACTGCTTCGTCAACTTCAACAACAGTGTTGAATGACTTGTATGTGACCAACTCATCATGAATGTTTGACTGAATTAAGTTAGAGAACGTCTTTGTTTTTGGCGCAAGAATATCTTGTTCACTCAGCCAACTGTGATTCTTAAAGTTAATATGGATGTCTGGAAATACTTTTTCAATCAATTCTTCTTTTGATGTCACTAAATTACAGAAGTTTAGTGACAATGAAATTCTCCCTGAAGTAATGTTAGACATTTCTTTTCCATTCCTAATTTTATAACAATTGTTTTGAAAAGATCTCTACTGATTGATCATTGTGTTGCTTGACACGTATATTTATAGACAATTTTAATGTCTTTACATGTTGCTAACAAAGTGTAGTATTTTAAGCAAGCATTTATTTCTTCTGCTGCTGTTGATTGAAGAATTATAGGTAATGTTTGCCTGAAATCAGCAGCAAGCAGTATTACTGCATTTCCAAATAATCTATTTCTATGCAAATCTTGCAATGATCGTTCAAGACCCTCCTGTAATTTATTTTTTGTGTGCCATTGTACATTCATCTCAAACAATAAGTTTGCATTTTTGCAATACTTTTCCCATACTTGATGTTTCTGAAATGTTGCATGTGCGAGTTTCAAAGCAGAATGAGCAGTTCGACCACCTGGCATCAATGTTGCAGCTATTCCAGAAGATGCTAGAGCTAAAGCTATGCCCTTTTTTGATAAAATGGCTGCTAAAATAAATTTAATTAAGAATGTTTTACCAGTTCCTCCTGGCGCGTCTAAGAAAAATATATCTCCCATATCATTATTCACAGCTTGAATTATTTTGTTGCAAATATCAATTTGCTCAGTTGTTAGCTTATTGATATTTGTTTGCACATACAACAAAAGATCATTTGTGTTGTAATTTTGCTCCCTTCGTAATTCTACATCAAATGCAGCAGCAGCAGATCAATTTGGTGATGTTATTACCAATTAAGAACTTTGTTTGCAATATCTAAACACAAATTTTCAATTCTAATCAATGCCTCATTATAGATTTCTGCTGTAAATTCCAGATAAGTATTTGGACTTTTATTGCGTAGTTGATGTAAAATGTCTTCAGCCATGTGCGATTTATATTTCTTCCATAACTATTGGAGATGAAGGAGAGCAATTGGTCAAGATGATTGCAAACAATGCAAGAATTTGATTAGGATGCGATGTGTTACATGCATCATTAATGCATTCATCCCAGTGTCCATCATTTTCCAATAAATTTAGAGCTTGACATGCACTGCATAAAATAGCATCTGTAATACCATTGACAGTTTTTAATTGTTGGAAAGACGTTTGACCAGACACATTTACTAACAGCATGCGAAGAAAGAAACATTCATCTTGTTTTGGATGAATAGTCTGCCTATTGTGTTTTCTTTAAATATTCCAGGTTGTCCTTCAACCATCTCACCTCTTTTGCTTAGTTCAAATGATTTTCAACTCCTATTCCATGTGTAATACTGAGGCACTTCCGAATTAAGGAGTATTTTTGCAAATGTGTCAGTTTGACATAACATAAAAAAAGGTGTCAATGTTGTAGCTGGTGGATTCAGAGCTACTTGTTGGACATTTGAAGCTGTAAAGTAAACACGTTGTCCATTTTCTAAATGTACTGCTAAGTGAATAACAGCCGGACTTTGTTCATGTATTGGAAATGAAAGAATTCACCAAACAGCTTCATTACTGCTTATGTATCTTCCAACTTGATATTGTGAGATTTCATATTGCATTCTTATCAATTCTCTGTGTTTGCAAGGCAAAAACAGTCATATCGCTACCTTTATTCACATACTTACAAATGTATTTTATGGACTTTACAGAGTTACAGTATTCTACATTTATGTGAAATTTGTATGCTTTTGATAGTAAAGGTGAATATGGAACAACCCACCAGTTATCGACTTCTATGTTCTTATTTTTTATGGTTGCTAATTTACCGCCATCTTTAACTGACCTTCTTTTGTATAAAGGATATCCCATCATTTCCTGTAATTGTGTTGGTTAATAATTCTTGAGGATATCACTTAGAGCATTTTCCATCTATCATGCATGGTGAATTTGGATTCAATATACTACAAGGTCCATGTTTCATATTTTTTATAACAACTTCATGCAAATCTTTATCAATATCAGCATCAGATATTTCAGCAGATATTGCATTGTCAATTTCATTTGGACTTATTTTGTTCTTAAGCCAGATTAGTATGTGGGCGTGTGGTAATCCTTTCTTTTGCCATTCCACTGAATACATCCAGCAGCAGACAGACCCAAATACTTTGTTTTACAATAAATTCTATTAGTGATTTCAGCTTTTGTCGGAAGACACGTGCTGTAATATCATGCCTATCAACCGATGATTGCCCAGGGAGTAAGAGTTGTTGTATATCTTTCCAAGTTGGGTTGCATGTAAATGTAATGAATAAGTCAGAGTGCCCATACCGATGAACATAATCAAATGCATCTTGAATGTACTCTGCCGCCGTTCTGCCATGTGTCTATGGCGTTCTTAAACAGCTGTGGCCGTCCTGCCCGATAGGGCCTGGGCAAGGACCTCATCCCGTACCAATGGGTTGGCCCTATCCAGAATGTCCTGTTCTCTCTGCGTTCAGCGGAGCCTACTAGCTACTGACCTGGTCTCCGCTCTAATGGCTTTTGCAATTCTATATGAGTTTTGACACAGTACGGAGTTATCGGCTCTGCTTTCCGTTTCGGGAGCAGGGACGTTGCTGGCGGGCGAAGACCCAGAATCGGTTGCCAGTACCGATTCATTGCTAGAAGATTGTGCACCTGTCTGGGCAGCCACCACCCCCGTGGTTGCCTGTTCGGCAGGCGCTGGCGTATTTTCAGGGTGGGCTGTGGCTAGATTGGTCACGGCAGCCGAATCTTGCCCCCACGCTCTGGGCCTCAAGTTCGTATTGGGCCATGGAAACCAGCTGGGAGACAGTCCACCGCTCGTAGTTGCGCCGATTGGCGGCCTCCTCCCTTACTGTCTCATAAACGGATCGGTTATACGATACTGGGTGAGCCCTCAGCCGGTGCTGGGACAACCCCCTCTTTGATGTAAAAACCAGGCAGCTTTGACATGGTGTATGCCCTTCAGCCCTCTAGTATCATGGTATCGATATAGTGGGGTTTCCGAGGCCTCCCTATCACCGTTCGCGGTTACAGGAACTCTCATGAGTCTCTGTACCGGGAGGGACGCTGCAATCGTCCCTCCGTCGTCGTCCGAGCCTATATCAGCCACGCTGCGCAACCTGGCGGGCTTGAGTCTGCTCACTAGGGATGTGAAAGACTCAATGCCGAGCCCGCCGTATTGCAAGGTCGTATGTAGTGCCGCGTTGGGAGTGTCCTTCGGTAGGCGCAACCACTTGCGGATGTAACTCCGCAGGGCCACGTCGGCCGAACGTAACTCCCCTGACGACCACCGGTGGAAGGTCAGCCTGAAGTGGAATCTAGGCATAAGATGCCACCTCAAGATAGCCATCCGCTGATATGGCTTGAGTGGTGCCCGATCGAGTCTTTTGAACCAGAGTTCAACATCCAGGGGCTGGCGCCTTATACCCTTGGGGCCGAACTCTATGCCAAGGTATCTAAAGGAGCCATCCGCTGGCACCACTGGGACTGGGACCCCGGCAATGGTCACGCGCGTGTCGGGGCAAACAAAAGAACGCTTGCGCTTCTTGCATCCGCCGATGTGGATTAAGTGGCACTTGGCCGGATTGACCTCGAGGCCAATCTTTGCAAGCGCCGCCTCCATCCTATCGACTCTGCGTTGAAGCGCTGCGGGAGTCTCTGACGCGACGGCCATGTCATCAGCATATGCCATCTTATCGACGGGGACTCCCGCGACCAGACGCTTCTCAACCTCGGACTTGTCGAGCTCATTCAACACCTCATCCAGGACGATGTTGAAGAGGATGGGGGACATGGGGTCTCCCTGCCTAACGCCCCTACCTCCGGCCCGGACAGAGTGTGGCCCTATGGAGGAGGTCGAGCTCGAGAAGGCGGCTCCTAAGTAATCGACGAAGGCGTGCGGCACACCGCGACGGCGTAGGGTCCTCAATATCGCCTCTCGCGAGACGCTATCGAAGGCCTTCCGCAGATCGACGGCGAGAACCACTGCCTCCTCGTGCCGCTTCCAGCAGTTCCCAAGGATGGCCTCCATTTTAAGGAGGTTATATGCAACACCATCCATCCTTTGGAAACCGACCTGGTCCTCATTAGTCACCAGCCTGGTCGCCAGACGTTCGCCCAATATCCTGTGGAGGGTTCTTACGGAGAAGTTCCCTACCGATATCGGGCGGTAGTCGTGGGGGCTCGACGGGAGTTCCGTCGTTTTGACGAATGTTATTCGCGCCGCGTAGATCTCTTCGGGACGAGATCTCGATCGGTCCATAAAGAGCAGGTTGAACAACACCGTCAACGCTTCGATAGGCTTGCTCCTAATATCATGCAGGGTGCAACCGTCGGGTCCCGCGGCCGAATTGCTAGAGTCTCTAAGGGCCTTTGCAACCTCTGACATGGTAATAGGGGCGGCTAATTCCGGATGACACGGTCTGGTGGTCGGATCAACTCCCTCCGGGGGGTGGGGGATGTCTTCCCTAGTTAGAATAGGCTCCCAGACGGACCTGAACTCCTCGTGAGAGACGGTGTCCTCAGAGCACAGGCCCTCGTAGGTGAGGTCTGTGTCGAGCACCCGCTCGGCCGCAGCGCGCCGGTCTTTAGCGTAAACTCTCTTCAGGAATTTAAAGACCTCGGCACGCCGCCCCCGCTTAGAAGTTACGCCCTTCTTCACCAGGGATCTGGGCGGACCCTGGCGACTTCTCTTGCAGGTAAACAAGGAGTTGTAAAAGTCTGGGAGCGCGACGGAGCCACCTAACGCGCCGTGGGCCGTGACAACCCAGGGCTCGCAGTCGTCGTCCAAGGGAGGGAGGATACTCTTGCAGTAAGAGACGGCCTCCCTCTCGAAGTCCCGGTTAGATCTCGCCTCGGCAGCGGGGGCTGCCGTCGGCGGTGCAGTGCGCTGCACAGGGCTTACGGACGGAGGGTCCGCAGTTTCCTGCACAGTTTCCTGTGGGTCGATATCCGTGGCCACATGCTGCCGCCGTCCTACCATCCGCCTACGGCGTTCTCGAACAGCTGTGACCGTCCTGCCCGGTAGGGATTGGGCGAGGACCTCTTCTCGTACCAGCGGGTCGGCCCTGTCCAGGACCTCCTGCTCCTTCTGCGTCCAGCGTGGCCTACTCACCACCGACCTGGTCTCCGCTCTCGTGGCTTTCGCGATTCCACGAGGGTTTCGACCCGGTACTGAGCTTTCGGCTCCGCCTTCGGTTTCGGGAACGTTGGAGTCCCTGGCGGACGAGGACCGCTACGGGTAACCGGACCCGTTTCGTCGCTCACAGATAGTGCACCTGCCTGGGCGGCCTCCACCCCCGTGGTGGCCTGTTCGGCGGGCACTGGCGCATTCTCAGCGTGGGCCGTGGCATCTTCGGTCGCGGTACGCGCTGTCGTCGCACGGACTTCCGCCAACACCGATTTGTAAGCTTCGGACCTGCGTTTGCTACCAACGGCGTCGGCAGTCCTCCCCAGACGACCGGTGATGTACCGGTTCACGAATCTTGCCCCCACGCTCTGGGCCTCAAGTTCGTATTGGGCCATGGAAACCAGCTGGGAGACAGTCCACCGCTCG
>JAUZSX010341473.1:0-10532 GCA_034780655.1 Idiosepius hallami
TGTATATATATATATATATATATATATATATATATATACGTATACATGATTGGCTGTTCTTTCAGAAGGGAAGAGTGTATCTGAAACTAGCATTTTTGCTTGTCAGATAGATTCCCAAGAAATGAAATTTCTCATTTTTCCTTGGTATCCCCCATTTCTGCACTATTATAATGAGCTCCAAAAGGGCGTAAGGGTCACTTTGAGAAACTATGATTTAAACTATTGCAGTTCTAATTCTTATTATTTGGTCATAGAATTTACAAGTTCCCAATTAAACCAGGTTAAGCTGTTTGCAAATGCCAAGCATAAACACGTTTTTAGAATCTGGATGGGTGTTTCTTATGTCAATTAGAATTTTCTATATTATCAAAGTTTAATAAATCTCTTCAAAATTTTAATGTATTTTGCCTAAGAGCTTTTAATCAACTGAAACAAATACTAGTAAGGGAACAAGCAATAATTTTGAAAGATTTTTTCCCTCTCTGAAAATACAGCCATTTGCAACAATTCTTCATCTTATAGACAATTGCAATATATTTTTCTTGGTAATTATGAATCATTAAAGGTTTTTTTGGTTTTAAGATTATCTTCACAATAACTGATTTGTACATTTTCTGAAAACAACCAAATGATAACATTTAGTTTCGTTTGATCTTTTATACACAGTAATAAATGGAATAAAGACAGGAAAAAATACATTGTTGATAAAAATGGACAAGATTTCAAAATGAGAACATGTGTGTGTGTGTCATAAAAGTTCAAATAAGCATAAAAAAAAAAAACAATACTGAAATATTTAACAAAAAGATGGGGATAAATAATTTCAAAACGTAACCAAATTGAAGTCAGAGTATTTTGTTGGGTTTTATATCAAAGATTAATAATGCCTAACAACATTTTACGATTAATATCAGTATTTTGGTTTGGTGGATTCTTTTAAGAGTATTATTATTATTAAAGTCAAGAGTGGAAGAATGAGTATGAAACTGATGAGCCTGTTAGTATTTTAATGGCTTCAAGTGAAACTTATAATTTTTCAATGTGAGACTAAAAAGTCAAAATCATTTAAGCATTTTTGGTGTGTCTTTATGTCAAGAGGAACTTTATGTGGTAATGTGTGTGTGTGTATGTGTGTGTGAATGTTATGAAGTGTAATGAAGCCTATTTTTGCCACAGCAATCTCAATAGTTTGCTGACATTCAATAAATATCACAGCAGAAGAGGAAGAAGAAGCAGACTTGCTATAGCCACTATTTGTATAGAGGCAGTGGCAATGGTGATGGTGGGAGGGAATCTGAAGGGAAAAGAGTGTTCGATACAGAGAGAGGTTCATAATCAGAGAGAGAGAGAGAGAGAGAGAGAGAGAAAGAGAGAGCTCATGTATGAAAGAAGTCATAGAAAAAGAGCAAAGTAAGAGTAATATAAAAATGCTGATAGCTACCCTTGTTCAACCTGGTTCTTTTTTTAGTGACGGGGGGGGGGAAGGAGGAATTGAATTCATTTTTAAATAATGAGGAAAATAGGAAGAAGAAAAAAAAAAGTTTGGCTGTTGGATGTAAATATTGAAAAAGTTTTCCAGGTTGGCACTCTCCCCCAAAACAAAAACTAGCAAAAAACAAAAGGCATTAGGGAGGCCAAAGAAAAAAAAGATTTTAGGGAGACACTAAGAAGGAAAGGGAAGAAAAAAAAAGATTTTAGGGAGACACTAAGAAGGAAAGGGAAGAAAAAAAAAAGATTTTAGGGAGACACTAAGAGGGAAGGGGAAGAAAAAAAAAAGATTTTAGGGAGACACTAAGAGGGAAGGGGAAGAAAAAAAAAGATTTTAGGGAGACACTAAGAGGGAAAGGGAAGAAAAAAAAAGATTTTAGGGAGACACTAAGGGGGAAAGGGAAGAAAAAAAATTTTTTTTCAATTCTTCAAATAATGTTTGTCTTATGTTCTGCAGCAATTGTAACTTGATATTGGAGTTGTCTCACCCGATGGAAATGCTTTATTATTATGGGGCCGAAGCTCATGGGCCTTGGCCTGTTTGGTCAGTTCTCGTGCAATGTCAAAGAAAAGCTTTTCTACATTGTCAGCTTCTTTGGCCGAAGTTTCAAGGAAAGTCATCTCATATCGTTCAGCAAATTGTTGCCCAATGTTGGTCGGGATTTCTCTTCGATTGATTTGATCAATTTTATTCCCTAAAAAGTAGAGAAAATTTACACAAGTTAATCGTCGCTTTTTTTTTTAATAGGTTGTCCCAAAATTTCATAAATTTTATAGCAAAAATTATTCCTTAAAATAAAGATTATCATTTTCCAAAACTTTTCTGGTTTCAATTTGCAAACTTTCAGATTTGGTGAAAATATCATTCTGCTTTGAATCAAAGAATTCTTCACATTCTTCCTTGAACTTTTCAATGACCAAAAAAGGGTGAAATGCTGTAAAAACCAATCAATCCACGATTCAATTGTTGGGAAAGATTTTAAAAGAGAAAATTTGGTTTTGTTAAGAAATTGAAAAAAAAATACCAATTTGTGAGGAGAAGAATTTCCTATTTGTGAAAGATCTTTGAAAAAGAAAAGAATTTGTAAAATGTTTTCAGATGCAAAAATTTTCTTTAATTGTCCACATTTTGAACTTTAATCCGAAATAAACTTTTATTTCTATAGAATTATAAAATGGCATTTCTTTTCAAAATAAAATGCTACTTATTTGAATATATTTTTAATCATAAAGGCTAGCAGATCAATTTCATAAACACCTGTTATTTCTACCCCAGCTGATATTTTTGGCAAGGAAAACAATCCTGTCTAATGTCAATGCAATATCTGTCCCTCGCTGCTATATTAACTGTAAATCAAATAGGAAATAAAGCCATGATACTTACCCACTAAATAAGTTAACACTTTACTGTTGGTATGCGTTTCTATTTCATTGATCCATTGAATAAGACTATCAAAGGAAGCTTGACAACAAACATCATAAACAACAATCAGAGCATTGGCTGATCTATAATAGGATTGAGTTATAGATCGAAAACGTTCTTGACCAGCCGTGTCCCAAATTTGCAGCTAAAATGATTCATTAAAATTTCAACATTTATAAATTCATGAAGAACAAAAAAAGAGCTAGAAATTAAAAAAAAAATAAACAAAACATTATTTCTTCAAATATTACAATTGGCTCCATAAAAACACTTTGTTAAAACAGTAATACTTTTGGATTTAAACTTTATTTTGGACTTTTGTCTTCATCTTGGTAGTTTTTTTTTAAAGATGTTTTTCTGAAAATGTTTTGGCCAAGTCCACCTCAGGTTGTCTTCAGGTGATTAACCGTGAATGCTGAGTCTTGTAACCGTATCTCAATAATCACTGCCTTCCATAGATGATATCTACCAAACCACGTTTTGATTAAGTAAACCTCCGGCCAGCTTGAGTAGGAATTGAAACTGTTATCTTCTGACAATGCTCACCTAAAACCATAGAGACTCCAATGCCTCTTTCCGTTGTACCATGGGCTTCATGGGACAATCAAGGACAAAAGTCCGAACTAAAGGTTAAACCCAGACTATAAAGACTCATCTCCGAAAAAAAACTAATACAAAAACAAACTTATGTTATCATTAAATATAGTTTTTCTAAGATTCATTATCAGTTAAATAAAAAAAAAACTTTCAGAATAGTAAAAAAAAATTCCACATTTAAAATATCCATTGTACAAGACATTAATAAAGAAATCAGCCAAAACGATCGTAAAATTGACATCTTTTAAATAAGATGAACTGTTCAATTTTTTTAAAACTCATTTTTTTCTTTTTATTGAAGGATTTGGGTCAATCCTAAGATATTTTATAGAATATTCACTCCTTTTTTTTTTAAGAATGGGAAATTAAAATTTGTTCAAGTTGAAGAAACTTAAAACTTAGCATATTTTTTTATTTCATGAATACAAATTATTGACTCTGTAGAAAATAATTGATAAAGTTCACCAAATAAAATGAATAAATACATAAGATTTAACAAAAGAAGATGTAGGAATGAACCTAAATGACCTTAAGTCATACTACTATCATGCATAAAAGACATTACTTCTTTCATTCTTTCTGTCTCTAAAAATAACTTCCAAAACTAAGATACCCCAAAATCTATCTCCTTCTCCTACTATCTCTCTCTTCCCCAACTCTCTCTCTCCCTGACCCATGCTTGACCTAAAGGATTGGTCACAGTCCTTCTCCTGGCATTAAGCTGGCAACTGCTGCTAGCAGAAACTCAATACAAAAAGTATGTAAAAATAAGAAAATAAAAGATTCCTCTCAAAGCTAATATTTGTATCCACTTTTCTGTCAATTATATCCACTAATATACAAATATTACAAAGACAATTTATTGGCTTAAAATTTTACTCAAGTAATAATAATTACCTTGACTTTATCACCATCAATCTCTACACTTTTAATCATGAAATCAACACCAATTGTAGCTCCTTGACCAGGGGGGAAGAGGCCCTGTAAAAATGAAGATTATTCATCAGAAATTAATATTAAAAGGAACAAAATTTAAATAAAAATGTTTATTGTTGAAAGCAAAAAATAAATAATTCATTAATGTACAAAACAATGTGGAATTTTGTTTTAAGAGAAAAATGTAATTTAAATAGTCTAAAGATCAATTAAAAAAAAACCCAACCCTTCAAGTCTGATGTTGTGGTTGGGGTGTTGTTATGTCCACCAACTTCTGGTATTTTCAGATTCAACTTTATCTTATACACTTATCTGAATGTTGTGGAGACAGAGACTGTCTATTGTATATATCTACTTGGTTGAGCACAGTTTATAACCACTGAGTTTTGGGTCAGTTTCCTTGCATTGACAAAAATGTAAACTTTTTGCTTTTGTTGGCAAGAAGCTGTTGAGTGTAGTGTTGTCATTTAGGTTGTTTAGTTTTACAGATGGCATCAATGTAGCTATGCACATATTTCTCCTTGAATCTTATCATGAGATTCTTTACATAAATGCTGAATTCTATGGTGTTAAATTTTATGCTAAACAGTGTAAATGATAAAATGCCTTCTTATTTTAGTCCAATTTCTCATTCATTGAAGCTAAAAATTGAATATCCTTTAAGTCTGACCTGGAAACTTGTATTGCTTATCATTTTTCATAAATATTACTATATTATATATCAAAACTAATTTCTTCAATTTTTTTTAAATTCCATAATTCCAGGTTGTATTACAGAGTTTTTTTTTTTAATTAAAGAATACAATAATGAGATGTTCTTTTTAAACAAATGCTTGGATTTTTTTTTTCATGCAATGAAAATGATAAAAGTTAATTTAGATATTTTGAAAATCATTGGTTGAAATTAAATGTATAAGATAGGCATATTTACACCTATTTACACCAAACCTTTTTTATGTAAATGTTATCAATAATTAAAACTTTTTATTATAATTAATAGTTAATCAACAATTAATCTTATAAATAACAATTTTGATTTAATAATCTAACATGCATAAATTGTTCAATAACAGCACAAAGAGATTAAGTTTATAAGAATGCCTATAATGAAATGTTTTTTTCTGAATGTGTTAATAATGTTAAGTAATACAACACATAAAATGTAGAAATATATAAGGGCAACAAATCCTTCTTCTTACTAAAAAAAACAAACTTATGTCAATCATAAGTTAATAAAAAAAATTCCTCTGAATTCTCTATTCCAAGTCAAATATTGTTTTGGTTTATTTGGAAATAATAAAAGTCAAATAGGAAGGTTAAAAGATTTCATTAAATTTAACTTCAATGTACCTGGGTGAACCTGCGTACAAGGCATGTCTTGCCAACTCCAGCATTGCCAATCAAAACGACTTTGAAAAGGTATTTGTAATCTTCCATCGAGATATCTGGAAATGAACAAAAGAAAAACTTTCAACAGGAATTCAAACAAGAATAAAATTCAAAGTCATAATAAATTGTATTGTCACTCATTGGGCAAAAATCCTTTTTACTGGCCTGTTAAAGTGGTGGGCGTAGTTTATAGAAGAAATTGTGAATAAAACTTAAATTTTTCCATATGTTTTCACAAGTAAAATTTGGTTGTATTAGTTCATTCATATCAATTTTCATCTCGAACTTGGATAATGAAATTAGGTTCAGCTTTGTTCCCAAAAATCTGACCAATTAAAAAGCAACTTTTTATTCACTTTGATAATATTTATTGCAATCAATGATTGGTTTTATGAAAGATTGTGTTGTTAAAATTACATTCTCACAAATGTGTAACATTTGAGCTTTTGTACAACACTCAGGGGAGTATTGATATTTGTTTGCTTATTTTTGTTTTCTACTGTAAGTGTAGGTCAAAGAATGAAATATTTAGAGTGATATTAAGACTTTGGGACCTGCAGCCTATAGTATGATGTTCAGGGGAGTATTAGCATTTGTTTGCCTATTTTTTTCTACTTTAAGTATCGGTCACAGAATGAAATATAAGAGAAACATAACTCAGACAATTTATTTTTTATTATGGCTTTTGTTAATTTGTTTGTTTTACAGCACATCAACCTTTTAAGGTCATTTCATGTCAGGAATAATCATTTGTTTTATAAATGTTCTTTTTATGTTTATTCTCACACACAAATTTTTTAATAACACAATATGCAATAATTAACCCATATCTGGATAGAATGTGGGGATTTATACCTTTCCCATGAGTATTAGTCCAGATATGAACGTAAACAAATCGACTGTGATTTGAACTTGTGTATGACGATTCAAAAGTCCAACTGCCTATACAGTGTCCCAAGTAGACTTCCATATGACTGCAGGTTTATTGTTCCATTGGTTAGGGCAGCTGGCTACAGAATACACTTGAGACAGCACCGATAAAGGAGGATCTGAGCCATTATATCAGCTTATTTCAGTGGTCAAAATTCTATTCTTAAAGCAATTGACTTTTAGCCACTGCATTCCAAGTCTCATATCAAGGAAAGGTCTTTAATAATGCTTTTAATTGGAGTTGAGATGTCTCAGTTGTTGTCAGTAGTTTGCTATGGGTTATATAATGGGGTTAGTCATGACCAGCTGATAGATTGGCTTGACCTTCTATCTGAGTCAAGTATGGGTTAAACTATTAAAAAGTCTTTTAGTTCTATGTTGATTAACTGTTCACTAGCAGAGTCCCATCCTCAAATAAAATGGATTGCCCTCTATGACAAACAGGGGGCCTTTTTGAGGATAGGCTTCTATCACCTCTTCCCATAGAGATGCAGTTGGCATATTTTACAGCCCCAAACAGACAGGGCAAAAATTGATGGATTAAATAAAAATGACTCATTAACAGTGGAAAGAAAAGCCCCAATTTAAATCCAGTGATAAAAAGTCAATTTGCCAAAATAGCAAACATACAGAAAGAAATTAAAAATCAAATTTTCTTTCCTACTTTTATAAAAAATAGTTTAGCTAAATAAAAACATTCTTACAATTAGGGATCTTTTAGAAGAATGGAGAGAGAGAGAGAGAGAGAGAGAGAGAGAGAGCGAGAGAGAGAGAGAGAAAACAGTTTTTACCTCTTAGACTTGTTAGGATGTCAAATAAGATTACAATTAAAATATGTTTTATCAACAATGCAGTGCTGAACACATGAAATGGAAAATTTTTGAAAGACTTTTGTCTGTTTAGAAATTCATGTTAGTTTAGTTTAAAATCCTATATTAATTGCTAATCTTGTCAACAGGCAACAGCTTTGACCTAGATCTAAAAATATTTCAATGTGTACCTACTTTAAGTAAAAAAGACATTTAGTTTGTAAGTTCCATTGAGAAAAAAAAATATGCCAAAATGAGATTAGAGTATTTGTTTATGAAACTATAGTAGATTCTTTTTAAGGGTCATAGGTTCATTCAATATAAAGTAAGAACAGAAAATGTAATTAAACCAACTTATAAGAAAGAAATATTGCAAGGCAGTGAATACAGGAATAAAACAATACTTTTAAAATGATTTATGGTTCTAAAGGATCTTTGTATAAAGCCAGAGAGTACAGACAGCAGTTTAACCATTATGATAACCAAAACAAGGACAATAGCCTGAAATAGATAGGATTAAACATAATATATGTATATGTGTGTATATATATATATATATATATATATATATTTATATATATATATATATATATATAAGCATATTAATTCAGGTCATTAAAAAGCAAGGGAATAAAGAATAAATCATCGATAATAACTCACAGTAAGTTTGGTTATGGATACACAGAAAGCAGTGAAAGCACCAATATGTTGCTAGACTTAAGCAAAGGGAGTTAACAAAGTTGTTTTCACTCAGCACACTACCACCCATCATGGATTGAAGAGTTAGGCTTAAATTTTCAATAAAAAATATTGAAGGCAATTCTTATTTCATTAATGATTCTCTTTAAAAGGGTTAGATTCTATTAAAAACTTTTTTTTCAAGTAAATGGAAATACAATGGAAAATCTTTCCTCAATTTTAATTCATTCAAATTATTATTGATTTATGTTAAGCAAATTTTAGAGAAACTCATATCTATTATAGTTTTCACACTGGAGAATATATTTTGCAAGAAAAAAACTTGTGCCAAACAAATGCCTAATGGTTAATCATCAGTTGTTTTGTTTGGCTTCTAAAAACATCAGGGATTGTACAAGAACATCCATACAGCCATACAGATGACACCTTGACAATAATTTTATTTTATAAATAGGTATTTATACAATGAAATTATTGACACCAAGCATTCTATAGAAAAAGTTTTAATTAACATTCCACAAAAAAATTGCTTTATTTAGACAAATGCCCACAGGAGTGTGGGATGTTGAGGACAAAAAACCCAGATGAATGATTCTGGTTAAATATTCTTTTATTCACTTTGTCTGCCATAGAATCTAGAATTGAAGAATTTGTTTCGTTGTTTTTGTTTTTATATATAAATCAAAACACAAACACAATAAAATAAATATGATTTTAAGCTCAAGCCAGAGAATACTTGGTTGATCTCAAAACCAAGTTCGGCATAAGGCCAGTTTGACATGCTCATTATATCCTTGGGCTTTTTGTAATCAGTGTTATCCTTCACCAAGATCAGTTTCATTGAGTTGATGGGTTTTCTTTATCTGGGCTTTACACTGTTATCTTTACACCTAGATGTGTTTATTAAATTAAAAAAAAAACACTCAAAATTCAAAGCTAATGCGCCTCATCTTTCCGAGACAGGTGAAAGTGAATCTAATAGTTGACAGGGATTTGAACTCGTGCAATTCAATTCCAGAGTCCAAACTTTAACCACTGTGCCACCCTCACTGGAAGCCAGAAGAAGTGACCTAATATACTAAATTTCTATGCTGTTGATTCTATAGATATTGTTTTCAAATGTACAAGGATCATTTCAAAAGTAATGCCTCTGGTATTATTTCTCCATTCAAATGGATCAAAGGGCATTGCAAGTTGCATTGTTATGATAACTGAACTTAATACATTGAAAGTTTGATGAAACTCTAAAAAAGCAACCCTAGTCATGGAGATGCCTAAGAAACAATGATATGTCATTGAATTCCTCTATGCAGAAAGAATGAACCGATCAACATCTACTGGTGCCTGTTGAACATTTACCAAGCCTATGCAGTTGATGTCAGCACATTTAGGAAATGGGTTTATCGATTTTAAAACGGAGACAGAGCTGCAAGTGACAAAGTGCACTCCAAATACAAAAATTAACCGCCTCATTGATCGCTGGAAAAAGTGCATTGAGAATCGTAATGACTATGTAGAAAAATAAGTTCTGGAGCACAAGAGGTCACTTATTTTAATGGTACCACTCTAGGCTTTGAAATTTTTCAACTAAAAAATAGATGGCATCACTTTTTGGAACAAGCACCAAATGAACTACTATGAAAGTTTAAGAATTTTAAACCAATTGCAATTATTTTTGCCTTTTTTTTTAAATCAGGAGAAATGCAAAACGTCATTTTGAAATATTTAGAGTTTGTTTGTTGGAGGTCATTTCATGACAATTATTTTTTAGAATCTTTTTTCTTTAGTCCACATGTAGGATTTTGAATAACACATTATGCATTACTTAATTCATAGTTGGATAAAATGTGGGGATTCATACCTCTTCCAAGGGTATTAGTCCAATTGTGAACATAAATGGAACAACACGGATTCGAATTAGCATATTATAATTCCAAAGTCCAACAGCCTATGGACTGAAGCCCCAAGAATAAATCCCAGCATCAAAAACATTGAAGTATATTGAAAATAAACACTCATACCTAATCATGGTTTGTAGAATAAAAATAATCCACCTCTTTGATTAATCCAAGCAGTTGGTCTTTAGTTCTACAAAGGCTCTCAATAGCTAAAAGTAACTTTGGACTAAAGCTGAAATATTTACGTAAGAACACAACAATAGTACAAATAATCTAAATAATACTAATCGATACATAATGAAAACAATAATTTAAAAAGATATTATATACAATTATTTCATTGGGAATAATTATATATATATA
>JAUZSX010341495.1:0-10532 GCA_034780655.1 Idiosepius hallami
AATCGACGAAAATTAATGTTTCAAAACCTAAATTGAATGTTTTCCCAAAAAAGCTGATTTAAATTTAAACAGACTCTCGGGTTGATAAACTAATCAAGAGAGGGAGAGAGAGAGAGAGAATGATAGAGATAGACAGGGAGAGAGAGAGACAATGATAGAGATAGACAGGGGGAGAGAGAGAGAAAGAGAAGATAGAGATAGAAAGAGAAGATAGAGAGAGAAAAAAAAACATATAAAGAAAGAGAAATGGAAAGAGAGAGAGAGAGAGAGAAAGGGAGAGAAAGAGAAAGAGAGAGAAAGGGAGAGAAAGAGAAAGAGAGAGGAAGAAAGAGAGAGGGGGAAGAGAAAGAGAGGAAGAGAGAGAGAGGGGAAGAGAAAGAGAGAAAGAGTAAGAAAAAGAGAGATCGAAAGAGAAAGACAAAGAGAGAAAAATCGAGAGAGAGAAAGAGAGAGAAATCGAGAGAGAGAAAGAGAGAGAAATTGAGAGAGAGAAAGAGAGAGAAATCGAGAGAGAGAAAGAGAGGGCAACCCAGCGAGAGACAGAGAGAGAGAAAGAGTGGACGAGCGAGAGAGGGAGGGGGAATGAGATAGAGAGAGAATAAAACCCCTCAGATTCGCTTAATTTTTTTTTCTTAAAATTCTGATGCTCTACCGACTGAGCCATTGGTACTGTATATAAATTTGATTTGTCTGCTCTTAATAATTAAGATTTGGGCATACAAACTAAACTATATGATAGAAAAATATTAGAAAAAACAAAAAACAAGAATGTACATTAGTGCCAACGCGTTTCAGATATTGTCCTTCATCAGGGCACCTTTTTTGATGTTAAATTTTTACTAGTCCTACCCTGTCCATTAAGTTAGACATCAACGTTACCTTGTCCCTAATAACTTAATGGACAAGGTAGGAATAGTAAAAAATTTAACATCAATAAAAGTGCCCTGATGAAGGACAAAATTCGAAACGCGTTGGCACTAATGTACATTCTTGTGTTTTGTTTTTTCTAATAATTTTCTATCATATATTGTCAGAATTCATTTTCCTATTTTTTCTAAAAAATCGGGCAGATGGGTCTCGATAACTCGGGAGAGCAGCTCATCTAGGTGAAGGGTAACACCAAATATAAAAAGCCCGGGTACGAGCACGTAAAAATGTCCTTGTGCCAAACTTGGGTTGGTGCTCACCAAGTAAATATAATATATCTTTGCAGTGGCGTGGCATGGGAATATGGAAATGAGCGGTCCGCCCAGGGTGGCACATACCAAGCATAGATAAGAAAATAATAATTTAAAAAGCTAACAAAAAATCTGAAATTTTATAACCAAAATGAGTTTTTAAAGTCGCAGTTTGTTTTATGTGCATAATAAAACTGTTTAAACGGATTTTAACTGCATCATCATCCAATGAAAATAATTATTTCAAGTTGAATATAATTCGATCCTTGATTGTAGTTCCATGATTATAAATATTTTTAGGGCTTTTTGGAATTTTGTAAACTAACGGGTTATCAATGGACGGGGGGTGCAAATCGCAAAACCATCCCGGGTGGCATAAACGCTTGCTACGCAACTGTATCTTCGTACTTATTATTGATAATGCAACATATATAATTATTAAAAAGAAGAGTTTCATAATGATCTATTTAGACAAAGGTTTCACAATGAAGCTCCTTACAATAGGAATCTCTGTTCTAACAAAAAGAATTTAAAGTGTTGTAGAAATAAAGAACTAAAATTATTTTCTAATGAGTGAATTCCTCAATACCTTTGTGAACAGCTGCAAATCTGTTTCTTTTCTTTGCTATTCTTTTTAACATTCCCCATTATAAACCCATCGCTTCACTCTGTAACTTGTCTATATTCTGGGGCTGCAAACCTTACAAGAACAAGAAACTATCATATTACAGAAATAAGGATAACTACAAGAATACCTTTAATACGTTCCATGATCATTGTTATACTTCGAAGAAAAAAATCGTTTCTCAAAGCAATTATTCCCATTTAACCCTTCCGACACCAACAGGGCCGATATATCGACCTTAGTAACCAAAGGCAAAAATGACACGCTGACATTTCAATCCTAATATGGTTCTTTAATAGAACGGCTATGGAATGGCTACTTAGTAATATTGCTAAGTCAGGGTTCAAAGATGGAGGTTGAAATATCATTGTGTGTGTGTCTTCTTTTGCCTTAAGTCACCAGGGCCGATATATCGTTTCTTTGGGGTTTAAAGGATTAAATTTTTAAAATACGAACCAACCAAGGGTAAGACAGTTATTGACCCTAAATATCCTAAAATTACACTCAAAATTACTCCTAGATAACTAAAATAGTATACGGTAGAGTAATTAAAGAGCAAAAACCCCAAAATGTATCCAATGCCGTGCTTAGCCACGTACAGGCCCTGACACAGAATTTGGTGATTAAATCGGCATCAAATGACCCACAGGGGTTAATGTGCCATAAAACACCAACCGAACGAAACTGATATATTTATTATTCTTCTAATTTTTATTATATTTTTAGAGAAACTATTTACAAAAGAACACCCCAAGCTTTCTTTTTAAAAAAAAGTAAATATATACAAAAAATATGATCTTAACCCAACTACCATGACACAGAGAACAATCTTAAAAACTGCACCTAACTGAACAAATAATAAAAATAAACTTTGATAATTGATTTAGTATCAAATGACCCACATTGGTTGACGTGCCATAAAACCTGAACTAAATCAAACCAAAATATACTAGAAAATACCATCTTAACCAAACAAACTTAAAAGAATCGGCACAAATAATAAGAAAAAACTTTTTAATCTCAATAATTGATTTAGCATCAAATGACCCACATTGGCTGACGTGCCATAAAACTCAAATTAAACTATATTAGAAAATACAATGCTAACCCAACTACCTTGGCCCAAAAAATAATCTGAAAAACTCCACTTAACTGAACAAATAATGACAAAAATGTTTTTATTTTAATAATTGATTTAGCATCAAATGACCCACATCGATTGACGTGCCATAAAACTCAAACCATACTATACAAGAAAATACAATCCTAACTCAACTACCTTGGCCCCCAAAATAATCTGCAGAACTGTACCTAACTGGATAAATAGAAAGAAAAACATTTTTATTCTAATAATTGATTTAGTATCAAATGAGCCACATTGGTCGACACGCCATCAAACCCCAACCAAAACAAAAAGAAAAACATTTTTTAACAAGTTGATATCTTTCTAAAACAGGTAAAGCAAATCATGAAAACTATGTCAAATCTGTTATGATTAATGATCTCAATTGAATTGTCTCTAATCAGAAAAGAGAATTTGTTTTCAACCAAAACAACAAAAATATCTTTTTTTTTTCATTTGTAGAAATATCTTTATTCATTTCAACGCTTAAAAAAAACTCCTTTTTTCTGCCGGCAAAGATGATTGATGGAACAACGAAGTTGATTGCTTGTACTTTTCACTTAGGTTGGCTTTTTGTTTTTTTTGGGGGGAGGAGAAGGGTTTGTATATGGGTTGGAAGATTTTATTTTTTTTATTTTTTAAAAATATTTATGAGAGAAGGTATGGTAAATGGGTTGGAAGTTTTTATCTTTCTATTTAAAAAAAAAAAATTTTTTTTAGAGAGAAGGGTTGGTAAATGGGTTGGTTGTTTTTTTTTATTTTTCTACTTTTTTAAATTATTTTTTTTGGGTGGGTGAAAGGTTGTTAGTTGAATTGGTATTTTTATTTATTTATTTATTTGTTTTTGGTTGGCTTGGTATTTTTAAAAAAATTTTTTAGGTTTTTTTTGGGGGGGATAGCTTCTGTTTTTCTGTTTTTTGGGGTTTTTTTTGTGGGTGGTTGGGTTGTTAGTTTTTGTTTTTTTCTTCTGTTTTTTGTTTTGCTTTTGGTGTGGGAGACGTTGTTAGATTGATAGTTTTTTTGTTTTTGCTTATGTTTTTAGTTTTTAGGTTTTTTCTCGTTTCATTTTAGAAATGATAAAAACAACAAAAAAAGAAAGTTTAAAAAAAGCAGGTGAAAAATAAATTGAAAAAATATACAGAGTACAGGGTGTCCCAAAAGTTACTGTATATGGATCAACTAAGTTGATTACTTGTAGTTTTCAATTATGTTTTTTTTTCTTTGGGATTAAGGAAGGGCTGCACTTTGGTTGGTAGGTTTTGTTTTTCTTTTTTCCTTTCTTTTTTAGTACAGAAAGATAGACATGTATTTTGAAAATGTTAAATAAAAAAAATAACAATAAAAAAAAAACTTGCAAAAGGCAGGTGAAAAAGAAAATTAAAAAATATAGATTTAAAAGCAGATAAAGAAAAAAACTACAAAAGAAAAAAAGTAGTTTATAGAAAAAAAAAAAAAAACAATTAATTGAAAAATTAATCAAAATCGCGTGAAAAAAAGTCAAAACAATTTCGCAAAAAATATGGAAAAAAAAACCTTAAAAACATCAAAAAACACCCCCCCCCCAAAAAAAAATAAAAAAACAATGAATCGATATTGATACTACCATTTCATTTACTTATGATGTTAGAATCAATCAGTGGGGATTGCAAATTGCATTGTTATAAATGAATGCAGATTAGATTTATAAGAAAGAGAATTGTGTTATTAACGAAAAGGATGATGAGGATCATAGCATGAACAGAAAAACAATCTAGGGTCGTTCCAAAAGTAATGCCTCTTATTCGTTTTTTTTCATCTATATATATCAGTTTTAAGGAAGGGAAATAGTATGATGATGATAATGAGAGCATCAACAGAAATATAGTATTTCTAATACTATACTAGATATTCGCATGTAGTATTTGTAATACTATACTAGATATTCGCATGTAGTATTTCTAATACTATAAAAGAGATTCGCATGTAGTATTTGTAATACTATAAAAGAGATTCGCATGTAGTATTTGTAATACTATACTAGATATTTGCATGTAGTATTTCTAATACTATACTAGATATTTGCATGTAGTATTTCTTATACTATAAAATAGATTCGCATGTAGTATTTCTAATACTATACTAGATATTGGCATGTAGTATTTCTTATACTATACTAGAAATTTATTCCAAAAGTAATACCTCCTATTTTATTCAGCATGAATCTATATGAGGGCTATTGCAAATTACATTATTATGATTTATAAGAAAAGGGAATAGAATAACGAGGACAACGATGATTTGATTAATAGAAAAACAATATTTCTTCTACGAGAGTTATTCCAAAAGTAATGCCTCCTATTGTTTTATTTCGTCCACCATAACACAATTTTCTTATTCTTTTATTTTCTACCAACACGTGTACTTAAAAGGGAAGAGGCATAAGGCTAGGTAAGTCCATCTTGATACTTTCTTCTTGTCCTCGTCTCTTTCAAGACTTGTCCTTTTAAACAGGGAAGAGTTTACAAGAAAATTCTTTCCTGTTTAGAAGTACAAGTCTTTTAAGAGACGAGAAAGAGAAGGAGTTAAGGTGGACCTACCTAATAAGTAGGTCCACCATAACACAGTTTTCTTTTTCTTCTATTCTCTACCAACACTTATATTTATAAGAATGGGAAGAAGTATAAGGCTTTGTAGGTCCACCTTAACCTTTTCTCCTCCTTCTCCTTCTTGTCTCTTTCAAGAATTGTATTTCTAGAGAGGGAAGAGTTCACTGGTACAAGGCTATGTGGGTCGAGCATAAAATAATCATCAAAAATAGATAATAAACGAAAAGAAAAGAATAAGACACTATTTATTTAGTAATTTTCAGACACTTGCAAAGTGATTATTTCTGATAAAATATTCATTGCTGCAACAAAAAGAACCAACAGAGCAAAATTCTACAACAGAACAGAAGCCATGAAAGTCATTTCAATTTCTTTTCTCGTTAGACTAAAATTTCTTCAGGGTCAAAAGAACAATTGACTACTTCTTGCTGTTCAGTCGATAGAATATATAGAATGATGATAGTGATCATGTTAATGATGATGATGGTGATGTTGGTGCTGATGGAGATGAAAATGGTGGTAGTGGTGGTGTTGATGATGATGGTGATGATGATTAAGGTGATGGTGGGGAGGATTATGATGGTAGTGATGATAGCAACTGATGATGATGGTGATCCAAATGGTGGTAGAGGTGGTGTTGAGGATGGTGCCAGTGATAATAATGGTAGTGATGATGATGGTGGTGGTTACGATGATGATGGTTATGATGATGATAGCAGTTATGATAATGGTAGTGATGATAGGGGTGATGAGGATGATGATGATAATAGTGGTAGTGGTGGTGCAGTTTATGAAGGCAGTGATGATGATGGTAGTAATAATAGTGATGAGGGTACTGACAACAGCGATGATGATGGCGGTGATGAGTCTTTTAATCTATATTAATCTGTACAGTGAGATTGTTTATATTCATAGTAAGAGTGCTCAATATCCATGATAGAGCACGTATATTAGTTAAGCATGAACACAAAGTCAACGACCTTAGGTGACTGTAAGTTTCTCGCCTGCATGGTCATCAGATCAAAGAGCTTTCGGTCTAATGATTGCAAAGGCCGTTGACTCCGTGTTCACGCCTAACTAATATATATATTTGTGTGTATGTGTGTGTGTGTGATATTTACTTTGTTGAGTACAAACTCAAGTTAGGCACAAGGTCATTTTTACTTGTTATGTATACCCAAGCTATTTGCATATAGTGTTGCCCTTCACCTAGATGAGTTGCTCTTCCGAGTTAACGAGCCCCATCTGGCCAAGGCATTTTAAGGTAAAGGCAACGGTTTTGACAGGGATTTGTACTTGCTTACTACGATTCCGGAGCCCAAGCACCTACCCATCCTCCACCGTTGCTGTGTGTGTGTGTGAGTGAGTGAGTGAGTGTATTCGAAGTGTTGACTGATTACTTCCTCAATAACAAATGTTCCGTCTCAGCATGGTGCCAATGATCTTTGAGCATTGCGATGTGTAGATATCTGAAGATCAATGAGCGTTAGATAAAAATTATGTAAACATAATGGCTATTATTCTCTCAGTAGAAATGATTAATTAACATCAAATGAACAGTTAAAGTGAGATAATCCATATTCTTTTCAGACAATTCTTAAACTTGATTATAATTATTTTTTTTGTTTTTTGGGGACTGTTTTTCAATGGTCAGTGCTGTGGTTAACCACGGAGCGACCCCGACACAGAAAGCGCCTTGCGGCCCCTTTATTCTAAAGAGGTAAATTGCACCCCCTCAACATTCTGGAGGCTTTGATCAAAGACTATACAAATATACCTAGACAAATATATAGAGAGAAAGAGAGAGAGAGACAGACAGAGAGATTGATTAATAGATGTATATTTCAACATGTACGTGTGATAATGATTTTCTGGATAACTCTAATAATTATTTTGCTAAGTTTTTGCATTGATTTTCTTGTTAATCCTAAAAATTAATTATTTTGTTGCATGACAAAAGATCTGTGAAACCAAGAAGTCTTGCAGCCCCATGGGAGCTTGCACCCTCCACAATTGTGGGGTCTGCGTAGGCGTCAACCACGGCCTCGTTCAATGATATTATGTGAATTGTTTATAAGAATTGAAGAAAAATTATAAACTTTAAACCATTAAGTTTAGATGCTTGTAATTAAATCGTGTCGTTTTCTTTCATATAACAATTTTTGTGTTATCATTTGTATTTTTGAGATGAGGCTTCATAATTTAGGAATTGACTTTATTATTCAGACTTCTGTGCTCATCTTGGTGATTTTAATATTTCTACCCTACGTTTCGGCCTAGTTTACTTCAGACCATCTTCAGGTGTTTTAAAACACCTGAAGACGGCCTGAGATAAACGAGGCCGAAATGCAGTGTAGAAACATCAAAACTTGATTTAATCAAAAACGTAGCGTAGAAACATCAAAATTATTTGATTTTATTATGTTTCTACACTAATTATTTGATGTTTGTTTTAAAAACACCTGATGACGGTCTGAGCTAAACTAGACAGAAACGAAGTGCAGAATAATAAAGTTAATTCCTATATTACGAAGCCTCATCTCAAACGTAGTGTAAAAACATCAAAATTACCAAGATGAGAACAAAAGTCTGAATAATAAAGTCAATTTCTATATTCTTGTCTTATTTGTTACACCGGGAAAATGGTGAAACAAAATAAGATGTAGTTCTGCATTTTATTCCTAGCAATTAGATTATGAATTGTAAATATTTTCTCATCAAAACGATTTTTTTTCGTTCTTTATTTGAAGCTTTATAAAACCTTTTATGCAATTCATATTCTTTTTGCATTCTTCTATTTTCCCATCATGACAAACTTTACAAGGTTTCTATTATTTAGGGAAAACAAAAAAAGAAGGGGAACCAACCACAATGGATTGGACGAATGTTTCATTCTGATCATTTATTAATCATAAAAAATCGGTTGAATAGATAAGTGAATTGTGACAAATGATTTGACAAACAACTTAAAAGAATAGATTAGAAAACGGTATGAAACAAAAAGTTTAATTGAAATAAATCGTGTAAAAAAGAGTAGTGTAAAAACAAGAGAAGAAAAAGTGGAAAAAAGGGAGAAAAACAGGAGAAGGGTTAGAGGAAAGAAAAAAAAGAAAGAAAAGAAAGAAAAGAAAAAAAAGAAAGAAAAGAAAAACAGAAAGAAAAGAAAAAAAGAAAGAAAAGAAAAAAAGAAAGAAAAGAGAAAAGGAGGTACAAGAAAAGATGGAAATGGAATTTAAAAAAAGATGAAAAAATTTTCCAAATTAAAAAGAAGAAAAATCGAAAAAAAGGGAGAAAAACAGAAGAGTTTTAGAGGAAAAAAGAAAGAAAAAAAAAGAATGAAAAAAGAAAGAAAAATTTAAAGGAGAAAAAAATGTAAAAGAAAATATGGAAACAGATTTTTAAAAAAAAGATGAAAAAGTTTTCCAAATTAAAAAGGAGAACAAGACGAATACAAAAAAGAGAGAAAAATAGGAAAGTTTTAGAGGAAAAGAAAAAAAAAAGAAAGAAAAAGAGAAAAGAAAGTAAAAGAAAAGAAAGTAATGGATTTTTAATAAAACGAAAAAAAATTAAAAATTGAAAAAAATTTAAGTAAAATAATTGAACATATTTTTATTTTTGAGATAAGGTTTCATAATCTGATTATTAAGTTTATTTATAGAACCTTTTTGCGCCATTTTGCTAGTTTAGTCCACCTCAGGTTACGAGACTTAGCATTCCTATCTAAGGTTACGGTTAATAGCCTAAAAATCTTTTTTTAACCAAATATCAACCTTTTAAGTCATTTAATGGCGAGAAAAATCATTTGTGAGAAACGCTTTTTTTTGCCCATGCATATTCTTTTAATAACACAATGTGCACTATTCTACATAGAGATGAAAGGAATATAGAAATTCGCACCTTTCCCAAGGGTATTTTTGCATGCATGGACTTTTTTTTTTCATCTGAAGTGATTTTCAATTGATTCTTAATTAAATTTATTATTATTTTGTTTCTTGATGTTGTAATAATTCTTGTTGTTGAGCAAGAAGACCCCTCCTCACCGGTTTGTGCTTAGCCAAGGAGCTTTGCAGCCCTAGGGAGCATGCTATCCATCCCGCAAATGGGGGTATGATGTTGCCCTTAGCACAGCCCTGTCCGGAAATCAATAAATACATAGAATAAAAAGTCTCCTCTGCAAGAATTCGCAATTGCAAATATTAAGCCATGATTTTTCTGTATTAAACTTGTTTCATTACTTACAAAAACTCTTGTCAAAGGTTATGACCAATGAGTTTATAATCCAAAACTATGCCAAGAACATCACAATCTACAATTCTCCTGTGGAATTACTACAAGTGAGGATAAGGTTAACAGTAGAAGATATTCATGTATATCAATAATTTGTTATTATGAAGATCATAGAAAGGTGAAGGGTCCACAAACCTCATTTGTATCAGACAACAAGTATTTTTGGCACAAGCAACATTTATTTAGTTCTCGAAGCTTTTTATCTCGTTATTTTCTTTAATTTCTGAAATCCGAGGAAAAGATTGATGTTGATAATTTTATATTAACTTCCTGATTATGACAGAATTTTGAAATGAGGTTGAACTACTTGTTTGGAAGATGATGGATGTCCAGCTTGAACTTGCTTAAGAATGCAGACTTAGGGAGCCACGCCTCATAGAATCGGTCAAAGACAGAATTGGGAATGGCATTTTTTTTCAGCTATTGCAGTCGATGGGTTTGTAAACTACAATAAGAAGAACCAGAACAGAATTTGATATCATGTTATTTTTATAACACCAATTGGTGGAATCTTATTTGTTTGTTTGTTTTGTGTTTAACGGGTTATTAACCTTTTTAAGTCAGTTTAATGCCGAGAACAACTACAATTAATTAAAGAGATAGACAAAGAGGGAGATAGAAAGAAAGAAGGAAACAGAGAGAAGGAAACAGAGAGATAGAAGGAAACAGAGAGATAGAAGGAAACAGAGAGATAGAAGGAAACAGAGAGATAGAAGGAAACAGAGAGATAGAAG
>JAUZSX010341506.1:0-10532 GCA_034780655.1 Idiosepius hallami
TATATATATATAAATATATATTGATGAACAGTGTAGATTGTTTTTACTAAATGGGGGAATTTTAGATCTTAGAGTATAGTTTGGTTTCTTTTAAGAATTGTAGGATTTTTTGGGGGGTTAGTGTTGTTGAAAAATTCTACCAAACTAGTAGTTTGAAAGATGGTAGAAGCTTTAAAATATAATCTCCATGAAAATTAATGAAATTGTTATCTTGAATTGCTCCATTCTTGATAAGCAAAAGGCTGTCTTCCAAGATGGCTGCTGTGTAATAGAATAGGTTTAAGAACTTACCTGTGATGGCTGACTCAGAACACAACACAAACAGGTGAAGATGAAATTTGGATCAGCAAACTGAAAAAATAGAGAAGAAAAGAAAGAATTGAAAATATTACCACCTGATTACATCTTGTATCATCAAACATACAGGATGTTTTTTTTTTTATTTATTAGACTTATGCTTTCCAGTACCAAATATCAATTGATAAACTAGAATTTTTGCTGAATGTTACTCTTTAAATAATGGGATCCATTATGATGCAATAACTTCTTGTATCACCAAACAAAACATTGATTACAAAAAAAAGCCAGAGATATAATGACAATGTAAAAATGGCCTTGTGCCTAAATGTATTCTTAATTTGATCCAGTCATTAATATCTACTAATCTAGTGTCGTGAAAATTAGTCCCACTTAAAGAATACGAGAAATTATATATATTTACTTGGCCAAGCACCAATTCAAGTTAGGTACAAGGTCATTTTTATGTGCTCTATATACCTGGGCTTTTTGCATGCAGTGTTGCTCTTCACCTAGACGAGTTGCTCTCCCGAGTTAAAAAGGCAGCTAAAGGTGAATTTAATGGCTTTGACTGGGATTTGAACTTTACTACGATTCCAGAGCCCAAGCTTTTACCAATGCTCCAACCTAGTGGCCTGGACGAGAAACTATATATGATCACAACTATTAATGTTCATAACCTCTACTTGGATTACACAGTTTGGTTTTTGTTGTTTTTAACAACTAGAAAATTCTGTAACTATGTGTATCGTTATCAGATGGTAGAGGCCTTTTGTTACATATTAGTTTGGAATGAATCTCCTGAAGGTGCATGAATGATAAAAACCGTATGCATAGAAAGTGTTTGGGGGGGTCAATGGTAAGGGGTGTGGGAGAGGCCAGGAAAAGTCCCGTGAGAAGCAATTGAGAAAATAAAGATTTAAAATGAAAGTTTGTCTTCAAGTTTTTTCTTCTAAATTTTGAATTCCAGCCAAAGACCCTTCGTCCTGAGATCAAATGCACAAGATGAAGTGAATGACTATCCCTGAAACCGATAATGGATGTGAGAAAAAGAGTCATGCAAGATGAGAACATTCTACATTTGAGACTGGGCTGAGAAATGGCCCTTACCCAGGCTGGAACCAAAAAAGGGAAGTCTCTGTCTAATAAGTAACCAACCTTTCACACAGTTTGAAGAGTAAGAATGTAAGTAACACAATAAAAACAATTGCATTTTTTCTCTGAAAAAAAAAATTTTGAAAACCTACATCCTCAGTCAGACATTCTCTCCATATAAAAGATGAAGACTCGTTTGACCTCAAGCTTTATATGTACGATCATGTTACAAATGATCCAGTATCCCAACTCTCTTTTTCTTGAAAGGGTTTGAGGTTAATAATACCTGACTGACAATGCTATTGTGTCTTGATATCAAGTGCCTGAGAGAATTTCTAAAATGATGAGAAGTCAACCTGCATTATCGAGGTCCGTCTATACATGGATCTTACAGACTCTTAAAGTTGATTGCATCTTCAAAGCAATGTGATGGCCAGGAACGAATCAATTGATAAAATGTCAAACTAAAGGAGAATGCTTGTAGTGTCGCTACTCTGGCTAATACTCTGTATTCCTAAAAACTGTAGCATTTTTGTCACCAAAAATGAAAGAAAACAAAATGAACAATTTAGTCCCACATTAAACCAAAAATGTAAAAAAAAAAACCCAAATATTTCAAACTAATAAAAAAGTTGGTTAAAAGGCTATTTTCATGCCTTGCTTGGAGCTGATTTATTTCAGACCATCTTCCCGCCTTTTCTGAACCCATTTAAGACAAATATTAAGTATTTAAATGATATGTTGAAATATTTCAGGAAAGTCAAGAAAAAGAAACAGTGAAATGAACTTATAATGAACAAGAAATACAGTAATGGTATGTTAGTTGAGTGGAAACTCAGTTCAAGCTAATGGACAAAGAAATGTTTCGATCAACTCTCTCTGAGTCTATGATCCAAATTGCTTGAAGAAAACTCTGGTTGAAAGAAGTGATGTCAAGAATAGTCTATTATCTAAGTCTGAAGGGTGAAACTTCAACATTAAGTCATAAATATTCCAACTTTAACAGTGTTGCATAAACTAAATATATATTTTTTCTCTGGTAATTTACCAGTGATAATGCAAAAACTTGTTCTCTTATAAAAAATTAAAGTTCCACAGGTTGTTATTTTCATTGCAATTAAATTTATGGATAATTTCTAATAATTGAAATTTTTAATCAATAAATATCTTTGTTATTGTTTCTCAGTATCCATACCCCCCCAAAAAATCATACCCTTAAATCTAATTATTCTTTTTCTAAAAACTTGTTTTAACTAAAAAAAATTGGAAAAGCTTTTTTTTGTACTGGGGAGGGATGCTGGAAAAAAATATTATGATCAACAAAAACAACAACCAGTAAAATATTAATTTTTTTTAAGAGGGGACAAGTTCTTGTGTTACAACTGGGAAATAAACAAATACCAAAAAAAAAAAAAAAGAAAAAAAATTAGTCATGCATATTTCCATATTTGTGTCTTGAAGGATCTTAATTTTGGTAATAACAGGATTTTTTCTTGCAGTTTGGAAATGTCAATAGAAGAAAAATTTAACTTAAACGGAAAAAACAATACATGAAACAAAGACTATTTGAACAATAAGCTCCAACTGAAGATCATTTAAGTGATGACATGCTGAGATCATATCTCTGCATGTTACATTTTTGAAAATGTCATTGAAGTAAATATTCACTATTCACTTTTGAAGATCATATAACAAAACAAAAAACAAAAAAAACCCCCAAAAAACATTAACAAAACAAGCTAACCACTGAGTATAATATTTAGAAATTAATTATTTACCTATGCAAGGATTGCAAATAGAAATTCAATTAATTTCTGACAAATATCATGCCCCTCTGCATTTTAGGTGTCCTGTTGGAGCATTATTTAATGGTGAACACATTAAATACTACAAATGTGATGCATTTTGTGCTGCATTCCCTGTTTAGTTACGTATACTAGGAAAAGACCAAATGCTTGATAACATCACTTTTATTTGACTTTATAACCAGGTATAGGCCAAGCTAATTTAAAGTCTACAGACATTATGTCTAGTTACATAGATTGCATGTATGGGCCACTAATTTTTTAATGAATAATAAAATCAGAAAAATAACTTGTCACAAGTCATACTCTCATACCCAGAAAAAAATTTTTGAACCAAAAAGATATTAGAATTATGATAATAAAGTTTCCTTCTAAAGTATCATTCATGCTTATAATAAAAGTTAAAATTTAAAAGGTGGTATAATGAATTCTTTATGCAACTTTTATAATTAGTAGTATTTAGAGGTTATATTATGTCTCACCTTCAAATTGCTACAAAAAGTTCCAAAAAAGGCATAGCCTTGAAATATGAATAGTTAAAAAAGATCCATAAATAAATGAATCAGACAGTCTTTTAATTTCTGTCTCTTATCATTTAGGCTTTGACAATATGCTTTTATTAAAGAATATACTTGTCACAGCCCTAGTTATTAGAGCTGTGAAAAGAATATTCTTTAATAATAGTGGATTGTCTCAACCCTACTAATAACTACAACTACAGAATTAAAAGAAATTGTAAAATAAAAAAATAGTCAAATAACGACAAAAATATTCTTTATTAAAAGCATATTGCAACAGTCCTATTTATCATATGAGAATTCTTGTATTACAAGGATCTTTCCAAAAGTAATGCCTCGTATTTTTTATTCTTCCATAATGGGACAGAGAGGGATTGCAAATTGCATTGCTATGACAACTGAACTTATGCATTCAAGAGCTGAAAGTTTTATTTCTCTGTTGCAGTTATTGACAGTGTGGGACTCTAAGAAAGCAATCTCTGTCACAAACGTGCCTCAGAAATAATGTTACTTTTGAAATGACCATAAAAAATCACTTAGAAATAGGAGGCATTACTTTTAGATCAGCTTCTATATTTTGTAACCTGAATTCTTTTTTTGAGGGGAATATTATTTTTTCCGGATAGATTTGGAATAAAAAGCAAAAAAAAAAAAGATTTTCTTACCATCAGTATAGAACACATGAAATAAATTAATGCTAATGAATCTTTTTTAAACAAAAAAAAATAGATATCAAATAAAATCTCCTTTGTCCTGAGATAAACCTTTATCATTAAATAGATATCAAATAAAATCTCCTTTGTCCTGAGATAAACCTTTATCATTAAATAGATATCAAATAAAATAAACCAAGCCATGTTTATTTTTATATCTTATTTTTCTGATATAGTAAAACAACATCTATTTTTAAAAATATTTTTTCCAACTTATTTGCTTTTGCACAATTGTTTTGAATTTTCAATGTATGAATTATTTTTCTTAATCTTTTCATCAATCTTTCATAGCAAAACACTTTTCTTCTTTTGCATTAAAATGAAAGTCCCCAGAAACACAAATATTAAATCAGAGTGTAAAATTATGCACCTGTCATATATTGTTATAGTTATGGAAAAATGTGATCTATAAGATAGATAGAAACCATAGACATTAAATTTCCGTTTTCCTTTTTCAAAATGTAAAGCAGGAGATTCAATTTGTTTGCTGACAGCTTATAAACAAAAATTTGTTAATTCGTTTCCTTTTATTTATAAAATTCAAAATGATAAACCAATTTAAAAATTCTGTTTGAATTCACAAAAAACAAAACATTCTTTTAATTTTTCCTCCTTGTTTTTTTAGTATTTCAGCCATTTTGAAAACTTATATCTTGTAATCAAATTCTTTTTCTTTGTTTTTACATAATTTTCTAAAATTTGTTTTTTTAAAGGAAGTAATTTTACTTGATTTTATTATCTATTTTGTTTTTATAGTAAAATCACTATTTGAATTGTTTTGCTTATATTGATAGAAGATTGTATTTGCTGTTTTTAGTTAGGGTTTGAAGAAGTTTCCTACCCATAAAAATGTTTATCAAATTAGCTTAAATAGTTTGAAATGATTAGAACTGATTGGTATGACATTGAAATTCTGCCTTTTTAGGATGAATAAGTGGTCTATACACGTTTAGACTTTATATAAACTGAATAATTTATATGCATCTTAGGATATTAGTTAATTGCATATGCAAGATTGATTTGTGTGGCATCCTACAATAATAACAATAACAAAAAGAAATACACACACACACACACACACATACACAGAGACTGAATTATTTCTGATTCTTTCTAATATATATATATGTATAAAAAGAATCAAAAATAATTCAAACAGTGTATGATAAAAATAATGTAAGAAAAAATAAAAAAACATGGATATATGTTATGCTGATGTTACAACATTTTGGTCATTAATCACAAAATTTGTGCTGACCATTTTAGATGCATTTATTTTTCATATTGTTTAATTTTTTTTTTTCAAACCTGTTGAAGATCTACTGTCCGTCTTTTGAAGACAATGAAATAAATACAGTAAGATATACTTAATGAAGGTTAATAATAACCGAAACGTTGTAATGTCAGTATACCATATGTCTATGCATTTTGTTTTTCTTTTAATTATATATACAACATTTAAATGTTGTTCTCTACTCAGGTTTCACCATTTGGATCATTAGGAGAACACTAAGGAGTAGAAGGTCTTAATCATTTTTGGGTTTGGAATGGATGCATATATACGTGGATATGAAAAATAACACACATACACACACATGAACAAAGCATATAAAACTGTTTGTAGAGGACAGTGACTTATTGTCACTCTGACTCCAATAAAAACCACTGGGAGTGAAAGCACTTGGTAATTAGTACAGGATGTCATAATAAAATTAAGCCAATACTATGTTTTAGTTTGTTAATTCTAGAATGGTTACCCTGTAATTTGCTAACAAATTAATAAAAACATACTAATGAACCAAAACATTTATTTCAAAGATACACAACGAAAATACAACTCTTTGTGTCTCTATGAAAATAGATTTTGATTTGAATGTATTCATTGGATTTTATAAAATACCAGCTTTTTTTGCTTCTGAATATATATATATATATATATATATATATATGTATGTACAGAGTCAACAGCCTTTGGCAACTGTTAGTTTCTCGCCTGTACGGTCATTATATATATATATGTATATATGTATATATATATATATATATATATATAAGCAAGAAACTGACAGTTATCGAAGGACATTGACTCTGTGTCTACGCTTAACTAATATATATATATATATATATATATATATTTATGTGTGTGTGTGTGTGTGTGTTTTATCATATGTTTTGATATGAATGTATTCATTTGATTTTATAAAAGCACCAGCTATTGTAGCTTTATATTTATAGAGATTTTAGATTTTAGCAGGCAGTTTAATGTATAACAAACAAAATTCAAATCTATATTCTTATTATTTTTATTGGAACAGACATTTGTGTTTTTCATTATCTTAATTAAACTTGAAAGCGATCCTTTATGCTGACAAAGAATTGTCAGAGAAAAACCAAACTTCCTTAAAACTTAGTATTTCATTTCTTTAAAAGCCTTTGTGCCTTTATGTTTTTTTTTCTTTCTCCTTGTCTGATCTCAGGTACAAACAAGTGTTTGTGGGTGGGGGGGGAAAAGGAAAAATGAAATTAGAAAAAAAAAAAAAGAGAAATTAAGAATTAAACAGAGTTTAACAAATTTTTCTCAAAAGAAAACAAAATAATGATTTAAAAGATTTTGTTTGTTGTCTGTTTCACTTTCAGTTTTCACAATTGCTATGGAAATCCAATGTATTTGATGCTCTTCTATTGATGTGTAGACACATGCACAGAGAAGTTTTAGAAGAAAAACAATAGATTAAAAAAAAAAAAAAAGACAACAATTCGACTGAAAGATTAAGAGGAGGTGGTGTGAAAAGAAGGTAAAAAATACCGACAATACATTTCTAGCATTTCATTAAATAAATAAATTGAAAAATCTAAACAAGGTATTATTGTTGCTTTTGTTTATTTTTTATTTTTGTCATAGAGGAATTCCAGTTATTCAAAATATTCTTATTTATCCTACTTTTGTCTTTATCTTGATTGTTTATGATTAAAAAAAAACAAAACAAAACAAAAAACAAGGAAAAGATAGATATAATGAATTTAAAAATACTAAAGGAATTTATGTACAGACCTTTTCAACAATTACAAAAATTTTGATTCTAAAAACCCAGGTAGATGAGACTTGTCAATTTAATGAGAGTAACTCAGGTTATAAAAGGCACAGGGATATAATGTGCATGAAAAACTGGCCTCATACCCAGCTTGGATTAGTGCTTGACCAAGTAGAAGTATGCATCTCTAATTAAAGTGGTGGTATCTTAGATCTGATCACACCAGATGCCACCATCACGAACGACAAGCAGAGCGTTTACAAGTTGACGTGAAAAAATGAGTCATAGTTTGGATCTCTGCCAGGGCTGTTAAACTTGCTTGGATGGTCCTTGCATTGACCAAACAATGATAATTTTAGTCACCCATGATAATGGTCTTATATTTTCTATCTAGGCTATTTGCAAGCCACTCAAATACTTTCTTAATTTTTCTTAATTCATGCTAAAAGAAGAATTTATTGTTCCTAAATTTGTTCACTTTGTATCAAAGAAGGATATATTTCATTGGTCAAGCATCAATCCAAATTATGCACATACTCTCACTGAGTTGATGGGTCGTTTTCAGGTTTTTTTTAATCAGTTTTATCCTAACACCTAGTTAAGTTACTCTTCCAAGTTAAAGAGTCTCATCTGCCTGCAATAGCTGAAAGAGAATGCAATGTTTTAACTGGTATTTGAACTAGTGTTATATGATTTCAGAGTCCAAGCTTTCACCACTGCTCCACCCTTGCTGTATCAAAAAGGAAATCATCTAGAACATTCTGAGAATGGGCAACATTGATCTTTTTTGTTGCCGATGGCAAACATTCAATTCTAAACTAATACAGCTTGAAATTTCACATTTTTTTTCATATACATTTAACCTTTGCCTTTAGATATAAAGACTACAATCCCAGGAAGAAATACAGAACTTTGATTCATCACTGAAGATGACTCGATTCCATGACTAAATTTGGCTTGTGTCTTACAATACATAAAAGTTAGCTTTCTGTACCTCTGACATATCTTTAACTTCTGCCATTTATGATAGCCAGTAAGAAACACACTGATCACCAAGTTGGCTTTTTATAGTAGCACTTTGGTAATAATAATATGTATAAATTAACAAATATATAAATAAAAGAATAAATCTTGTTAATAAAGAAAAAAAAAACAGATATATACATTTATAGAAGTGTAATACTGTTGAGAGTAAATTGTGTAAATTTAAACAAACTCTAGTGGAAAAAAAATTAAATTACACTGAATAGGAGTAGTACAGAGTAATACAATGGCATGCCAACTGTTTTTGCTGCCTGAGATAGTTGTCAGATTTGCTGCCCCTGTCCCCTCTGGTCATTAATAATCCATTAACCTTCAAAATTAAATAAAAAATAAAAATACTTATTTTCATTGAACTAGGATCAAAGATCTAATATAAAAATTAATGTAAAAATGTTTAATATACTTATCATAATAAATGTAAGATAAGCAAGAATTGAACCGGAATCAGTCAAATGATTTATAGAGTCAAAACTAAAGCTACACTAAATTTCTCAGTGAAATAATTCTTAAACGTTGTAAATAATAAAATGATAGTTGGGGAATGAATTTTTGTAAATTATCAACAGTATAAAAAATAAAGTATTTTAAAAACAAAAATCAATTACTTTTTTTAACAAGTAATGTAGATATTTATGGGAAAATTTTCTCTATGAAAACAATCCCATTTACACAAGATATAGAAGTAGATTACATACAAACAATGATTTTCTAATTCTTTTGATAAAGTATATATAAGATATATATCAATTCTAACATAATAAAGTAATAAATAAAAACAAACTATTTTATTAAAATCTTGTAATTACATTTGAAAATGAAATTATAAAACATTCATGGTGGCTTAATTCAGTTTTGAAATAAATATCCACAGAACTGTTTGTGAAAAATATGATAAAAATATTAATATGTAAATATTCAAGTCCTATTTTCTGTTAGGATAAAGGTTACTGGTTTAAAAAAAAAGAGCTGACTAAAGGAATTATGTGTTGACAGTTTTGAAGTCATTAAATCTAATAATTTATTTTACATTTTGGAACAGATAGCAAACTTAATTTGATTATTCAATTATTTTGGATTGACCCACATAAGATCCTATTATTCTGAAGGGGAGAAATAGATCAAGAGAGATAAAGAGAGATACAGAGGATGGGAAAATAGATAGATATAGATATAGATAGATAGATAGATTGATAGATACATAAATAAATAGATAAATAGATAGATGAGTCATAGATATAAGGATAGAGAGAGAGAGAGAGAGAGAAAGAGAGAGGTGGGAAGGTGGGAGAGAGATAAAGAGAAAGACAGAGGATGTGGAAATAGATAGATAGATATAGATAGATAGATAGATAGGTTGATAAATACATAGATAAATAGATAGACGAGGGAAGAGTGATAGATAGATAGATAGATAGATGAGGGAAGAGTGATAGATAGATAGATAGATAGATAGATAGATAGAAAGAGAAAGGTGGGAAGGTGTATATCTAAAATGGGTAGAAAATACCATAAAGTTTTGAGATTTCTTTAGAAGGTCAAATGATAGACAAGACATAATGATCAATTGACAAGGATTGCTTTCTTCGAGTCCCACACTGTCAATATCAGCAACAGAGAGATGAAACTTTCAGGTCATGAATGCTTAACTTTAGTCATCATAACATCCTCTCTGATCTATTTAAGTGGATAAAAAAAATAAGAAGACATTACTTTAGGAACAACCCTTGTAATTGATCTCAAATGACAATTATGCTCGATATTCTATTCATCCAAAGAAACTCAAGCCAATGTTTCAAGTGAAGAAAAGTCAAAAAGAAGAAATAAATGAATTTGAAAAAGAAGTAATGGATTTGATTGTATTTTTGTCAATCAAATTAAAGGGAAAATTGTAACAATATTGTGAATACAATATTGGGCAGCGACGGTGGAGCATTGGCAAAAGCTCGGGCTCAGGAATCGTATTACGCGAGTTCAAATCCCAGTCAAAACCATTACTTTCACTTTAGCAGCCTCGGGCAGATGGGGCTC
>JAUZSX010341517.1:0-10531 GCA_034780655.1 Idiosepius hallami
ACTGATGTGCTTCTTCAGGCAGTTTTGTTTGAATTGATTTTTGTTTGAAATATTTGGTTGTTGTTGTTATTGGACTGGTGCCTTCATTTTTTTTTTTCTGATGACCTTTTTTTAATTGTTGTTGTTGTGGCTGTTGTATTGCATTTTTTTTATATATGCCATGAACTTCCATTCTGTCTCTCTCCATCTTTATTTTCTTTCTTTCTTTCTTTCTTTTTATTTATTTACGCAATTTCTTAGGAGTTAAAATTTTTCCGGAAATAAAAAATATATATATATGTGTGTGTGTGTGTGTGTGTGTTTGTTGATACATACACACACATATATATATATATCCATATATGTGGATACATATGCACGCACATACACATACATACACACGACAGTTTCCGTTGGATCACTGAAGTTAAGCAACATCAACCTTGGTCAATACTTAGATGGGTGACCATATTTAGATACAAAGCACCATAACTTACGCCATGATGAGGAAATGCCTAGGTTAGTGCCAGGGGACTTGAATAAACCTGTGATAAAACTTGAAAAGATGCACCATTACACGTCTGCTATTCATATAGGCTCTGTAAAACCTTGCACCAGTCCTTGGCAGTCGACGTGGTCAATTGGATAGACAATCGGACTTCAGAACGGTACTACACGGGTTCGAATTCAAGTTCTTCCGTCTGCGTCAACATGTCAACTAATAGCATTGGGAAAGGTATGAAGCCCTATCTTTTCTCCAGCTATGGGTTAAATAGTGCAAGACCTAAAGGGTGGATGTGGCGAATGATGTCCATGGTGACACAACAGCGCTGAAGGCGGTGGAAGGCTGCAACAGGGGATGGCCTCCTGTCGTTGTGGCTCCCTCTCCATGCCATTGGAACGAGGTCCTCCTCTTCCAAGGGGCCGTGTGGTGACTGCAGATGCATCAGTCTTCCCACGTTAAAAGACATCACGCACAGGCGTCCTCTCGAAAGGGTCTACAGAACCAAGACGGAGGACAACCATACTCTACCATACTCATACTCGACATTGAGTGACTTCCAATGATCAGCTGTTACAAGAACAGTGGATGGTGATACAAAAGCCTTCCCAACTATAAACAAATCTGCGTGGTTTTCTGAATGCTCCAATTGGTTTGATGACACTCATGCGTCGAAATCGACAAGAGGGCACGTTATACATATGTGTGTGTTTTTTGTTTTTTTTGTTTGTTTTTGTGCGTGTCTGTATGTAAAAAAGAAATTGAATAACAATGTGAAAAATATAGATAAGTGAAAACTACAATAATAAGAATGATGTTGCATTATTTTAAAAAAAGCCGACTTTTCGATTAGTGAAAAAGCTTAAAATGTTTGGTTGAAAATAAAATATATAGACTGAAAAAAAAGAAGCGTTTCAACAAACGTTAAGTTACTCGTTATAAGACGACACGGAATAATAACTTGCTATAACAGTTTCTACATCTAACAGTTAACTTTAGAAATATATAAAAATAAAAGCAATAAAAAAGAATATATCTAAAAATATGCATTTTTATCTTTTCTTTAAAGAAAATAAATGCTCCGACGAGATAATAAAAAATAAGATGCTAAAGGGACATAGAAAACAAGCCAATATGGATTACAATCTATCGTTTTTGTTGGCTAATTAAAATGCAGGATTCATATTCAGGGGACACAAAACCCAGTTTAAAATTAGAAAATTCTCATAACTCAATTTTTAACGAATGAATATTTGCACTGTTTCTATCGAAGCTGCCTCAACTTTGTAAATATGATATAATTAATGAAAACAGTTCTTCTAGGCCAGTGAGATTAAAAGTAACGGTGCCTCGATATTAAATGGAAGATTCAACCAATCGCTATTAAAACCGGTTGTGCTACAAGCAAATTAAATGGATTTCTATGTACTTAGTGCAAACAAAAGAACGGTTTTATCAGACTCAATATCCTTTGGTAAATTTTAGTGAGCAATATAGAAAATGATGAGACGGTGAGGTAAAGCATTGGTAAAAGCTTGGACTATGGAATCGTATTACGCGAGTTCAAATCCCAGTCAAAACCTTTCTATCAACCTTTACTTAACTCAGGCAGTTAGGGCTCGTTCACTCGAGAGAATATCTCATCTAGGGGAATGGCAACACTGATTTCAAAAGACCAAAAATGGTCCTCCAAGTTGGCTGTTAAGCGTAGTGCTAACTATTTCTCGTAAAACAACAAAAATACAAATTGGCTGACCAACGCACCACTAGGTGTAAAGGTTGATGAATTAAATGATAGAATACCACAATATACAACTGGTGATATAGGTATGTAATCAGAGAGGAATAAGGATTTCATCGTAATCAAAACCATTGATCATTTAACTAGTGTATCAAAAACTTATGAAAAAAGTCATGAGTGATTGAAATGCAATGCATGTGAAATCAGAGTAAATAACTATTAAGTACACAATAGAAATAATTTAAAACTTGTAAAAATATTATAATTTTATCAGCGACGATGGAGCATTGGTAAAAGCTCGGGCTCTGGAATCGTATTACGTGAGTTCAAATTCCAGTCAAAACCATCACTTTCACTTTAGCAGATTTGGGCAGATGAGGCTCGTTAACTCGGGAAAGCATCTCATCTAGATGATGGGTAACACCGAATGTAAAAAGCCTGGGTAAGATCACATAAAAATGGCCTTGTGCCTAACTTAGGTTGATGCTCACCAAGTAAATATAATATTAGTTGAGAATATATTGCCGCCTCAAAGGTTTACATCACACTAGATTTTCCATTCTGTGATCGAAATTTTGGATATTTTTTTTAAAATAGGCGAACAAATGCCAATACTTTCCCAGACTATCATACTATGTTTCCATAAGTACTGATGTTGTTTATACTTACTTGGTTAATTACAAACCCAAGTTAAACAAAAGACCATTTTTACGAGCTCATATAATCACTGGTTCTTTTTTAATCGGTGTTTCTCTTCACCTTGATGAGTTACTCTCCAGAGTTAACGAGCCCCATCTTCTCTAGAAAGTTGAAAATAAATGGAATTGTTTTTATTTTCATTTACTGATGTCGTTCTTGTCCCCATTATCATTAAAATTAAAAGTTCATATTATGTGAATGAGAAACCCATCAGCTTCCTTCAGCTCAGCGAATTTTGTAAACTTGATTTTGTAATCAAGAGCTTTCAATGAACTTAAAATTTGACTTTTTATTCATGATTGAAGTTGCAATTTACGAAAAGTTCTTTAACGAGAAAAAAGCTAAAGTTTAGTTTTCTACGTACTTGGATTTTTTCTGTCCGATCTGTCCCCAAGGTCAGTATGTTGTCCATAAATTCTATTCTCTAATTATCAAGGGCACTGAAAGACAATTTTCTATTACTGTTAGAAAATCCGCGATTCTAGAGTTAATTCGAAAATTCTTATCTGTAGCTGTAAAAATTTAAACTCATTTCACTCTTTCTTCCTGTCGCCTATTTCTCTCTATCTTTCTGTCTCTGTCTCTGTATCTTTCTCTTTGTCTCTCTGTCTCTTTGTCTCTCTGTCTCTCTCTCTTTCTCTCTCTCTCTCTCTCTCTCTCTCTCTCTCTCTCTCTCTGTATGTGTGTATGTTTTTCTATTTTCAAAGATAGCATTCGTTTTCTTTCTAAACATTATTACACCATCCCGTTTTGTTTGATCTCTTTCACATTTCTAGAATATAATCTCATTTGAAATTTTTTTGAGCATTTGACTTTCAGCTTCGTGATATTGCCTTATTTTGGCGGAAACAGAAGCAAGTATCCCCAAGACACTGAGGGTGTTGTTTACATAGAAGATCAAACATTATGGTAAACATTATTAAGGAATTTTTCTATTGTGCAAACTGAAAACACGTTTTGATGAATTATTTTTTATACATAGCCCTTAAATTCATAAATCTTTAGATAGATAGATAGATAGATAGATAGATAGATAGATAGATAGATAGATAAATACGTGGTTTTTTCAATAAGTAATGAGAAAATGTCAGGAGAGACATAAATCATGATTTAATCAACCTGCTACTTCATGGGGAAGTGTATATACATATAATTAACAAACTGATTAACTGACTTACATTCATTCTAGGTTTGAGCGCAGTGGTGTTCCTTTTGTGGTCAGTCTGGTCAGTTTTGCCGATCTGTGAACCCTTGAAAAGATGCAGAGAAACAAGAAACAATGTTATTGAAAATTATTAGTTGTTATTTTCGAATTTCAATTCGGTCGTTTATTCACGTATTTGATATTTATTCATTGTAGTTGTTTTATTGCAGATTATTGTTGCGCATACGAGCAAGTAAGTGCACTTGTTTCTGTATGCTTCAGTTTGCGCATTTATGCGTTTGCAGCTGAATCTCTGTGTGCCTAAGTGTATAAAAGTTTTATAGATTTTACCTATCAGTTCAGCTCTTTCATAGAAAATAAGTTGGAATGTTATCTGAGGTTGTTACAATAACGCTAACTTTTCTATTATATTCCACCTAGAATGATGCTGAGAAATTCTGTTTATTTATTATAAATATTCGGTTTACGAAGGTGAAATATTTATCCGTAAATAAATCTCAAAATACCGATAATTCTCACCGAAAAATTGTCAACATGTTATTTGCTCTCGGAGACTTTTCAAAAATAGAACTTGATCTAAAATTTTTAGGTTAAAGAAAAAATCATCAATGTGTTTACAAAATATTTCGGGGAAGTCGACTTGGGGTAATGAATAGACAATTCAACTATAGAATAGAATATGCGACATCGAATTCCAGTCTTTCGTTTTCGTTCACATTTGCACTTATATGTTTGGAAAAAGTATGAATCCCAAAGTCCCTCCATCAATGAATTAAGCAGATAGTTGAGTTATAAAAAAATATGGGTTCAAAAAAAAAATACGAGTATATGAATAGACTATTGTGTTATAAAAATGTGTTAACAAAAAAAGATTATTCTTTAAAAAAAATATCGACATTAAATGACTTAAAAATGTTAATATACAGTTAAACAAAAATAAAAATGAATAATTGTGAAAGTATAATAATATTACGAAGGTAATCCGAAATTTAATGCCTCCTATTTTTTCATACAGAAACAAGTGCACTTACTTGCTCGTATGCGCAACAATAATCTGCAATATATATATATATATATATATCACTTATAAGAAGCCAATGGATCGCGAAAGAGTCCAGGTCAGATTACGCAATAGTTTGAGTACCAGCCGTGACTAGCCTCTCACCCCCAACAAGCTTTTTTTATACGAATAAATAATAACCCTGTAATTTATGGATTGAATGTTACAAAAAATGTATTTTCCTATTTATTTATAATTATATAGGGCCTCGTTCTTTTCATGTCTATCTATCTATCATTTTAATATTTATTTGTAACAAAAGATAGAAATTTAGCATAAGGCCGATTAGGGAGGGGAAAAAGGTAGTCGGGCTCGTTGTACATCTATCACTTAACCTTAACTATACTCTCTCGTGACCCATTCACTTCTCACAATGATTGAATACATTTATACATCGTCACAACATTCAACAGTCATCAAAATACCTCATGTACTCAATGGGCTTACCCTACTTTAAAAAAAATAAAAAAACAGCGTTGGCAATATTTACAGATGATGATAGAGAGTGGGATAAAAAAAAACAAGAAAAAAATAGAAAAATTGAATAAGATAAATTAAATAATAGAAAAGTTAAATAAAAGAAAAGTTAATCCAGCTAGAGCTATTGGGGGTGGTTTTAGGATCACGCTGTTGGTCTGCCCTTATGGTTAATATCTACGTATAATTTTATTTCCAAAATTAATTTCCAAAATCGCCTTCAATACAAATAATACTTGTCTCCTAAAATTCAATGGGTGGGGGTATTGGTCAATTACCCTCTCCCTTTGGCTTCCTATAATAGGAAATACAAAGAAAAACATTTTTTTTATATGTCTGGACAGTGACCGTGTTTACAACAAAATATTCCACTGCACTTGTGTTTCACTGGATTTTAGTGCTAAAATGCTTAGAATAAATGAGTTTAGCATTGATCAGAAGAAAAAATATCTTTATGACGTAAAACGCATTTAAAAAGATCAAAATAGGCTTGTTTTTGTTTTTGGTTTTAGTTTTTAAGTCTAAAGATATTTCTCTTTACAGACTTGGTGTGACTTTAGATTTACAAACTAGTTATATTTTTAACATTTTTCTTTCACAAGTAAATTGAATTTTTTCTACATTATTTCAGCTTTCATGAATCTGACTTGAAATTGAAGATAAAATTAAGTTATAGCGTTTTTTTATGTCGAATTTATTCAACTAAATATATGGCGTCCAAACTAAATATAAAATGTTCATGTGTATATATACATACGTGTATGTGTAAAATCTGATGGAAAAGTAATTCCTTGTTTTTAAGTACTTAATATTTTTTACTGAACCGCAACACACATAAAAATCGATAAACGAAAATGTAAGAAATTTTTTTTTTTATTTTGAACTAGATATGGGTGCCAGCATTTTCCTTAAACTTAACAAGCATTATATCAAGCATTATACATATATGCGTGTGTGTGAGTATCATTTAAAAACATATACATTCGTGCATATGTGTGTGTATGTGTGTGTGCATGTGTGTGTGTGCGTGTGTGTGTGTGTACACTCGTATTTTAATTTCTAGCAAAAAATGGAAAATGTTTGTATTATCACAAAAACTCTTTCTATAAAAATACTTTTTTCCCTTTTTTTTCTACTAATTTCTATTGAAATTCTTTAATCGTATACAAAACATGTCAATAAACTTTTCTCGTGCGTTTTACCAAAAGATATGTTCAATTATACATATATACTGGGGCAGCGACGGTGAAGCATTGGTAAAAGCTCCGGCTCTGGAATCGTGTTACGTGAGTTCAAATCCTAGTCAAAGCCATTAGATTCACTTTACCTGCCTCGGCAGATGGGACTCGTTTACTCAGGAGAGCAACTCATCTAGGTGAAGGGTAACACTGAATTGAAAAATCCTAGTTTTATCGAGCATGCAAAAATGGTCTTGTGCCTAACTTGGTTTGGTGCTCGTAAATATGATATACTAGGTGTCTGAAAAGTTGCGATGCAATCGAAAATAATGTTTTAATGCCAATTCAAAATATTCCCATCTCTAAGATAAGCTGTGATACTGTAAATAAATAAAACATTTTTATTCGTAAAAAGTGTATTGACTAAATGTTTTATAATACATTTTACAGCTTATTTGTTTATTTAATTTTCATATACTTATAATGATAAGTAACTGTAGTGGGGTAATGAAACTTGATTGTTGCAGACCAAGCTTTTCTCAGCTAAAACCTAAGGTAGAACTTGCAATACAAAAGAATCAAACGCCCTTCAGACATATTGTAAAAGACTGTGACAAATGAGCAATGTACATATACAACAAACACAATAGATAAATAAGTAGTGAGGTAAAGTAAGTAATGAAAGCGAGACACCTACAAGTTTGCACCGACGCTGAGCTTGTTTCCCGCCGGTCTCCAAAACATAAACAAAAATGAAAACGCTCGCTAGCAAAGTATGAAAATGTCACAGTAACAACAAAGTAACTTTTTGGACATCATGCATAATTATATGTGTTTTGGATATTTTGGTTGAATTTCGTTATTCATGCATGTTTCATTGAAGATGATCTGAATTCTTCTTTTCATGATCTTTCTTTGGGTTTTTTCTTGTTTTCTTACAAGATTCTTTGTAGTGGGGTCGAGAGTTCTTATAAATTATATGTGTATATGAGAGCGGGGGGTGTTAGTTTTGAATAACGTTTGTGCCTCTGTATTCATGTGTGCATTTGTGAGCACACGCATGTATATATATACGCACTCCCACATTTATGTCGGTGTGTGTATGTGTGTTCGCACGCGCGTATGTGTGAACAAATATTAAAGTAAAACTGTAGCATTTAAGGTAATTTGTAAGGAATTACACGTTGACCTGTAACCAATGATGATTGATATCTCAGGAGTCTTTGAGTCAATCGCATTACTCTGTGGGAGATTCAACCCAAATAATAATAAAGTAAAATTGCCTGAGAGGGCATTTCATCTATCTAACTGACCAATTCGCATGATTGGAAAATTTATGGGACATTTCTGATCTACCGGTTAGATTGTCCAGTTGTTGGAAAAACGAAATTAAAGAACGGGATTTTTTTTTCCAAGGCTGCATGCGTCCGAGTCCAGTACCAATTTCCCGTAAGTATATCTGGCTAAAGGGTCTCCCATTATGCAAGATGAGATACAGAGATTAAGGTAAGAAGGGGTAAGTGAAGAGAAAGATCACCCAGTTGTCTGAAATAATTCTTCATTATCGCCATTAGATCGATGGATCAGAAACATGCCCTCATGGAAAGAGAATACAAATCAAATCAAAGTTAACCAATAGCAGATCGCAGATTCTGTCGTTATGCCTTGCTGGTTGATTTACCTTAGGCACACTTACCATCTTGCAACATTCATTTCAACGCTCCGACACTTTCGCAACACTCGAGACAAAACGAGCTTTCTTATTTGCATGTACGTAAATTGTGTCCGAAATGTGGATCGATAATCCGAACACGAAACCTGGAAAATTTAGTAAAATCTTTGGCTATTCGTATTGCTTTAAAATTCAAGGGACATAGAATTGCATGTGCATAATATTAAGATACCTTATTGCTTACTTTGCAAACTGAAATTTTTGTTTTTGTTTTGTTTTGTTTTTTCTTAAATCTTTTGACCCTATTTAGCAAAATTACCAATTAGTCACTCAGTTCCGTTCAATTAGAGGATCATAATAGAACCAAAATATCAGTAAGTCTTATTTTGCTTTAAGTTCCCAGGGTCGATATATCAGCCCCGTAGCGTTCAAAGGGCTAATAGTTTTTTTTCTTTGTTTTTTCTATTTTTGAAAATGTGCACGAAAATACAGTTCACACAAGAACAACTAGTACGGTTAAGTCCCCGTTAGATAAACAAAGTTAAGCAACTTAGAGCATGTTCAGTACTAAGATGGGTAACCACTTAGGAATAACAGGTAATCTACCATGCTGGACGGTAAAATGCAGGCTATTATTTGCAAATTTGAATCCTATTTCTACAAGAATTTTTGCTCTATTATTCTCCACATTACAAACATCCTAAATGCATATCAGTATCTACTTCAAGGCACAAACTTCATGTTTGATGAAAACAAATTTCTTTGTTACTTGATCTACCGTTGAGTTCATCTACAATGTGGAAGATATTTTCTACTTAAAGTATTTGATTGCTATAAGCACATTCTGTTAACCTATTTCATATATTTATTGCGCTTATTCACCTGAAAGTAAATTCTCGGTTGTGTATTAGTGAACCTCTTCACAAATCGTTTCTTCCTGGGAGTTATTGATTTCGATGAGGTGTGTTTAATTCAAGACTGTGTTTATGTTTGGAAAGCTTTTGGTGGAGTGCTTTATCTCCCTCAAGTGGTTTAATGGCTGTTTTTATTGTTGATCAGGAAGACCTCTCCTCATCCGTTTGGGCTTGGATTATTCATCCGTTGTTATAGAGTTTTTTCAATCTCAGATTAAATTGAGACTCCTAGTCTTCACCCTAGTTTTCACCCAGTCTTCACCCTAAGGAGTAACTCAAACCGAAGACGTTTGTTTAGTATGGTAGGCTGTTGTAAAAGAATGGATCGGGGAGAGGGATTACCTTTCAGTTTGAATGCTTGGTACAGTACCTGATAATACTAAGCATTCACCCACCTTAGGCTCTACATTGCTTAACTTCAGTATTCTAACGGGAACCGTTGTCTCCCATGTGAATAGACCGTCCTTTTTTTATCCTGTTGAACTGGATATCAAGTTAAAATTTTTTATAATTTACACCACTAAAAAGGTGATATAGAATTTTTCTACTTCCTATTATTATTATTATAATAGTTTCTTATAATCTTCTACCAAAGTGAAATCTTTGTAGCATAGGTACTATATCTATTATCTTAATGTCATTCTATTCCTTAAAAGAAATCAAACTATCTTTCTAATCTCAGACATGCATTTCTTTCACAAATAAAAGCTATAAAAATCATTTTGGTTTTGGACTTTCAAATCATTCATCAGTTGTTGTTTTTCTTTCTTTTTTTTTTTTAAATATTTTGACTGAACTTTTGAACTTAACCAAAGAGTATTGGCTTGACTTTGTTGGCGATGTGCATTTTTCTTGTTTTAATTTTTTATAATACTGGTTTAAAGTAGTTACACTACAAACATATTTTTTCTGTCTAATAAAATAAAATAAACACATCAAACATTACTACGTTTTTATTAACATGCTTTGACTTTGATTTTTTTCCTGATTTTTTTTATTTTTCATATCAAACCTACTCAGGAAAAAGAGTTGTTGAACAGTGTAATATATAAATATATATATATATGCTTATATATATATATATAGTACTTCCTTTCGACCTGAAGAACGCACAGCGTGAAACTGTCAGTTGTCGACTCCCGTT
>JAUZSX010341527.1:0-10531 GCA_034780655.1 Idiosepius hallami
TATATATGAATAAATAAATTTGAGCAGCAAAGTTAGAGCATTGGAATCGGGCTCTGGAATCGTAGTATGCGAATTCAAATCCCAGTCCAAAACATTGCATTCACCTTAAAAAATGGCCTTGTGCCAAACTTGGTTGATGCTGCTCACCAAGTAAATATAAATAAATACAAAATTTCCTCTTCTTGAGACGAAGCAATTCTCTCTTTCAAACTATTGGCACATGGTTCGAATTCTTTTATTATTATTATTATTAATGTATGTCTTTTTATTCTATTTGTCTTCACCACAAATCCCTTTAAAATTCATTGTTCATTATTTGAATTCATATTTCCAATTCGTTATTCATTATTGAGTCAATGGGAAAGGTCTTTTATTTCTTAAATAAAAAGTAAGCATCCGCCTCGAATTTTGACAAAATACTTTTCTACATCTTTGTATTGTTTTCACATTTAAAAATCTACTACCCCCTCCTGCATTTTTTTAATTTTTTTTTATTTCAAGCCTGCCTCAACACACACACACACACATACACAAACTCCAAATTGCTGATTGTACACTTGAACAAAATTTTTTATCTTATTTATTGTTGTGCGAGAAACACACCTCAAGATGAACTCTTCCAAGCTGATTGGTAGATGAAATCAGTTTGGAAGAGTTCATCTTGAGGTGTGTTTCCCCCACAACATTTATGGAAGCTAAGGTTTTATTAAAACTTAATTTTCCTGAAAGGAAAAGGCATCTCTCTGATTCTTTTTGGTTGTTTCTTTTTTTTTCCCCTCTTTCTCTCTCTCACTTGTCTTTATTCATTGAACCAAGACATTGATTATTATTATTATTGTGATCATTTTGTGATTCTGCTGCTCTCTATTTGATAATGTCTCCTCAGTCTCTTCTTCAGCATCTGGACTAAGTTAAACTTTGCAGCTTCAATATTAACAGATTATTTTTATTTTTGTATATTTCTAGTATAGAGTGTCTAAAAAGTCACTGAAGAATTAACGAATTGCCCTTGGACTTTCAGAGCCCCAAAACCTGTAATTTGGTTTGTTAATGAATTTATTCAAATGAAAATAGGCTTTATTTGACATTACAAGCTTTTGCTGAAATTTGGGGTCATTTCGGACAAGTTCTTGCATTTGTACTGCATATGAAGCCTTGTTTAAAAATCTTGAGGCTTCGAGTGACTTTTTGGACACCCTTAAAATTGGGGTCATTTTAGACAAGTTCTTGCATTAGAACTACATTATAGAACCTTTGTTTGAAAATTTTCAGGCTTCAAGTTACTTTTTGGGACAGCCTGTACAACTTTTCCAATCCTTTTTTTTCTATTATTCAGCTTTGCTTAATATTTTTTCTTGTTGATTTCTTACTCCAATAAAAATGCACACACACACACACACACACCTTTGCAAACACTAGTTAAGTCAAATAGAAATTCAATTCAGCAATTCATCCAGTAAATAACATCATTTTATTATTGTCATTTAGAGAGGCTTTGAAGCTCACCCCTCCCCTTCCAACATTGTCACCTTTTGTCGTCATCATTTTCTAACAAATAGATTGATTTCTTTTACTCGTTCTCTTCTCACCTTCATACAACAAAAAATATCTATTTAGGTTGGTTTATTATTAAATGAAGATAAGAAGAAATCAACCGACCAACAAACATGTTTTCTTCATGTCTTTTCATAAACAATTAAACCTTGAATCAAAAAAACAACTTTTCAGTTAATTTTAAAATAATAATAATTGTGCAATTTCTTCTTTTTTTTGTATGTGTGTGTGTGTGTGTGTGTGTGTGTATGTATGTGTATCTCTTCATTTGTAAATGAACTTTTTATGTGACTTTCTCCATACAAATTCCTTCCCTTTTTTATAATCATGTAGACAAATAAGTGGAATAGGTAAAAATAGGTAATGGGTTGTACATTGGTTGAAGAGGCTTCCATTAGTCATGACTAGGGCTGTTATAATATGATTTTATTAGAGATTATTCTTGTCACAGACTTCACTATTTGACCATTTTTTTTAAAAATTCTTTACTTATTATTAGGGCTGTAATGATATGCTTTTATTTGAAATATTCTTTTCAGACACTTTACTATTTTACCATTTCTTTTAATTCTTTACTTATTAGTAAGGCTGTAATAATATGCTTTTATTTAAAATATTCTTGTCACAGCCTTAATAACTAAGATTATGACAAGTATACTCTTGAATAAAAGAAGCAGTGTTACTGATTGACTGTAGCTGTTTTTTGGCCAGGCTGTGTGATATGGAAAGCAGGCTGTCGCTCATGCAGCTTACTCCCCTCTCCACTGTGCTTGCTTGTCCAAAGGGACAGCAAGGGGGGGATACAGTTTGGGGCCTAACAAAATCGCAGGTGTTTTCATCGTGACGCCATCACTACATGCCTGTCCAAACAAAGACTAAGGGTATTTTCCATCCTGGTGCAAGATACGTTAACATGGTATTCCTTAATGGTGACCTATCCAACTACTGATAACTACTGTTATGTTAGACATGTGGGCTGGGGACAAGTATCAAACATGATAGTCCGGGAAACAGTGCCGAACGATCTCCCTCCAGCAGGCTCTTCTGACTAGGCGTCTTCGCTGATTCGGCTATGCTCTCCGTATCCAGTAGGGAGGGCTCATTAGAGGATGTTGATCCGGCCCTTCTTCCCGGGCTAGAAGAAGCGATGTGGTGACCAGCTAAAAACATGGCTCAGAACGATGAAGCAGGATGTAGAGCTAAAGGGAAACGGTACATTTTGGGAATTTCTCTTGGACTTTTTTAAAATTCTTAATTAATGTAATTTTTATTTTTTTGCTCTCTCTCTTTGTGTGTATGTGTGTCTCTCTCTCCCTCTCTTTGTGTATGTGTATATCTCTCACTCCCCTTCTCTCTCTTTGTGTGTATGTGTCTCTCTCTCTCACAAACAAACCAACCCACACTTTTAGTTAAGGTAAATAAAATCATTCCATATGAACAGAGTATCAAAATACAACTGAAATATTTTTATGCCAATAGTGAAATTCTCATGGTTCCAGTTTGTTTTGTTTTTTCCTTAAAAAAAAAAGCCACAGCTTGCCTGAATTGTTCAAGCCTATATTATCTTTGCAATTGTTGTTTTTTTTCTCTTACCTTTCTTCAATCAAACAAGCCAAAACAACATTAATTAGAAATAATATTAAATAAATAAACAGATAAAATTATCCCTAAAACCTATGAGACCTTAAATAACCATAAAGGGTTGATAAGTCGTTAAACCCTAGCAAATCAAATAATATTAAATAAATAAACAGACAAAATTCTCTCTAAAACCTATTAGACCTTAAATAACCATAAAGGGTTGATAAGTCGTTAAACCCTAGCAAACAAAATAATATTAAATAAATAAACAGACAAAATTCTCTCTAAAACCTATGAGACCTTAAATAACCAGATAAGATTGATAGGTCGTTAAACTCTAGTAAACCAAATAATATAGAATAAATAAACAGACAAAATTCTCCCTAAAACCTATGAGACCTTAAATAACCAGAAATGGTTGATAGGTTGTTAAATCCTAGCAAACAAAATAATATTAAATAGATAAACAGACAGAATTCTCTCTAAAACCTTTGAGACCTTAAATAACCACCATAAATGGTTGATAGGTTTTTAAACCCTAGAAAACCAAATAATATTAAATAAATAAACAGACAAAATTCTTCCTAAAACCTCTGAGACCTTAAATAACCAGAAAAGGTTGACAAGTCGTTAAACCCAAGCAAACCAAACCAAACCAAACCAAACCAATAAGTTTAGTTTAAACTTCAACGTTTTTTTTCTCTCTTTTAGTTCTTAGGTTGATTCACTTTCTTATTCTTTTTTTGTGCCAGTTCATAGTATCAGTATGAAAGTGGGGAAAAGTAGAAACAGACTGAAGAAACAAGCAATATAATCGAATAAAAAAATGGTTAATTTATATTTCCTTTTCAGGGTCATCGTCCGACTGTTGTTGTGGCCACATCAGGTACGACCGTCCTGGGGGCATTTGATCCAATTGATGAAGTTGCAAATGTTTGTGATAAATATAACATGTGGCTTCATGTTGATGTAAGGATTTTGACAAGAATTTCAATTTGATTTTTTAATCTATCTATCTATCTATCTATCTATCTATCTATCTTTACAGATATCAATATAACTATCTCTCTATCCATCTATCCATCTATTTAACAAATATAAAGATGAGGACTGTAGTTCGCATAATAAATATACAAATAATCAAACTTCATCTCAAGGATAGTAAATTCAACAAATATGAAGATTAGAACTCTAGTCCCCATAATAAATTTATCAAGCCTCATCTCAGGAGTAGTAAATTTAACAAATATAAAAATGAGGACTATAGTCTGCATAATAGATATACAAATAATAAAACTTCATCTCAAGGATAGTAAATTTAACAAATATAGAAATGAGGACTATAGTCTGCATAATAGATATACAAATAATAAAGCCTCATCTCAAGGATAGTAAATTTAACAAATATAGAGATGAGGACTATAGTCTGCATAATAAATATACAAATAATAAAACTTCATCTCAAGGATAGTAAATTTAACAAATATAAAGACGAAGACTTAAGTCTCCATAACAAATATACAAATAATCAAGCCTTATCTCAATGATTCTGAAAATTAGGAAATTTAACAAATAAAAAGATGAGGATCATAGTCTTCAGAATAAGTATCTGTGTCTATTTATTAAAGTTTGGTTCTTGATTATTGTAGTTTGAAAAATAAAATGTTCTGTTTTCCAGGCTGCCTGGGGAGGATCTGTCTTATTTTCTGAAAAACATCGTCACAAAATGTCTGGTATTGAAAGGTAAAGAATAATACTTTTTTCTTTTCTAATAATTAAAGTGAATTATTTTAAACTTTTCTTTCCTTAATAATCTGCTTTTAAAATTGTTCCTGTCTAAGTACTGTTTGTAATGATGATTGTTATTGGTTACCCACGTATGAACTCACGTATTAATATATAGATTTTAATATCTAATTACTATTTATAATGATAATTATTATTTGTGGCCCTTGTATGCATAACATATTAGCGTATAGAAATCCTCTCTATTTACTGTTTGTGATGATTATTGTTATTTGTTACCTGGGTAGTCACTCACTTATTAATATACAAATTCTCAGACGACAACTTAGAAAATTCACACATATAAGGAAACAAAAAAATCAGGATGAAACTAGAAGTCTAAATAATAGAAATATATTAGTATTTCTATTATTTAGACTTCTAGTTTCATCCTGATTTTTATAATCAAGCCTAATTTGAGAAAGAAAGAAATATTGTGTCTATAAGAATAAAGATGAGAATAAAAGTCCAAATAATCTAAGTAATACTAATTATCAAGCCTGATCTGAGAAATTTACACAAATAAACAAACATTGTGTCTATAAGAATAAAGATGAGAATAAAAGTCTGAATAAACCTGATCTGAGACATTCACACAAATAAACAAACATTGTGTCTATAAGAATAAAGATGAGAATAAAAATCTGAATAATCTAAAATAATACTAATTATCAAACCTGATTTGAGAAATTCACACAAATAAACATTATGTCTGTTGGATTAAATATGGCAATAAAAGTCCAAAAATCTAAATAAATATTGGAGATGGTTCCATACGGAATTATTAGACGAGTCCATGACGTCATTTCTGTCGATGACGTCATTTCCGAAAATGGGGACCGGTGTGCCCTAGGGACGTGACTTGGAAGGTCGTGTGTTAAAGCCCTAGTAGAGCAAAGGTCTTGCTCTCCTGTTTTTCCTGTAATCTTACTGAATACAAGTTGTTTTCATAGTTCTTGTGACCACATCGTTTTATTTCTAACTAACATCATAACTTAGGTATTAACTTTATTATTAGGACTTTTGTCCTCATCTTAGTATTTTTTCTGATGTTACTACACTACGTTTCGGCCTAGTCTCCCTCGGGCCGTCTTCAGGTGTTTTTTAACCGTAATCCCAGATAGGGATGCTGACTAGGCCGAAACGTAGTGTAGTAACATAAAAAAACCTACTATGATAAGGACAAAAGTCCGAATAATAAAGTTAATTCCTAAATTATGAAGCCTCATCTCAAACATAGTGAAGAAACATCAAAATTACCAAGATGAGGACAAAAGTCCAAATGATAAAGTTAATTCCTAAATTATGAAGCCTCATCTAAAACATAGTGTAGAAAAATCAAAATTACCAAGATGAGGACAAAAGTCTGAATAATGAATTCCTAAATGGAATGAGTAATTTTTCTTTATAGCAAATTAGCCAAAAATGAATAAAAGAGGTGTAAAAAGTCTAACAAATGATCAAGCCTATAAATAGAGAGGATGATAAAAAGCCTGCAATTAACATTTATTAGAAGAAGATGAAATTTAGCACTAATCAAAAGGATACATAATGGCTATTATAAAGAGAAAAAAAAGAAATAAAAAATATAGGCTTGTCTATGAAAACTAATCATTCATACTTTGCCTCCACTTACCCCCCTCTCTCTCTCTCTTTCACTCTCTCTCTCTCTCTTCTCCATCCCTCTCTCTCTCAATGAATTCTAAGAGGAAGTTGGGTATTGCATACAGATCAATTCCACTGAATAGTTCCACCCTGTTGAAAATCTAGTTGATAACCCAAGTGCTTAAATTTCAGAAAAGAGTTACTCATATATTTTACATTAATCAATTTCATTTCTGATCTTTATATTAGTTGTTCCATTCAAATATTATAACCTTTGGCTTTTTAAGTATTTTCTATCAGGTTTTAAATCTCTAAGCATACTGCAGATAGCCTGACAGTTAGCCAAATACTAAGAGCAAACTATTATCATAGAATCAATGAGACAAGTTATCACCTGAAATGATCCATAATTCACAGTGTGAAACCCTACTTGTAATTATTCCAGTTTAGGTAGAAGAGAAACACATTTCATTTCCGTTATCATTCACCAAATATTGAGTCTTATCAGAGAACAATAAACTTAACATTTAATGTTAGATAAAAGTATTAAAGAATATTGATGGGTGACTCTTAAAGATTACAGAAATATGAATTAACTTTTTGAAATTAGCAGATATGAAACATTCATATGAAATGTTTTTATGACAAAATAGGAAATGAAACCTAAACAAATTTAATTCGAAGTCAATGAAGTCAGAAATCAGCTTGTATCAATATGATCTATAGTTTTTATTATAGAAGAGTAGAAAAATGTTCCATTTTATTTATTGATTAATGCTAGATATTTTAATTGAATTGTTTTAAGTTAATCACAAACTTATCTTTCCATACCTTGCACAACAATTCAACTTTACACTGAAAATAATTTTATAATTCTTCTATTATATATGTGTGTGTGTGTGGAATCTATATTCTGACTGTATTCTAAGTGAATAAACAGTATTTGTTTTAAAATTATTTACTGATTTTATTTTGAAATAAATATGGTTTATTCAAAACAAAAATCATGGAAAGTAATTTCATGTTTAAAACCCTTATCTATTTCACTAGTAACAAACAATTTGGTCACTTGTGCCATTAAAAATTAAAAAAATTAAATTTTTTTCTAGTTTTTAACACTTTGCTATCAAAAGAAAGAAAAACCTGTTGGTAGAAAGCCCCAATATGATGGAATTGTGAATTAATCAAAATATCAAAAGTGAAAGATTCCTAATTTTAAGAAAGCAGTGATAAATTCTGAACTTGTGCCATTCTTTTATCACAAAAACTGGTATTAAAATGACTTTTTCAGTTTAAACCTTTGACCCTAAAGGGATGATAGATTGGACTTAGTAACTAAAGCCAAAAAAGACACATGGACATTTTGAACATAATATAGTCATTTAATAGAACCACTGAGTGACTACTTGATAATTTTGATAACTCAGGGTTCAAAGGTTATTAAAATGGTTTTTGCAGTTTAACTCTTTTGACCCTAAAGGGCCAATCTTTCAACCTTAGTAACTAAAGGCAAAAAAGATACATGGACATTGCGAACGTAATATGGCCTATTAATAGAATGACTGAGTGACTACTCATTGATAATTTTGTAATGTCAGGGTTCAAAGGTTAATGCCGAAATATAGGTGTGTGTGTGGTCTTCTTTTGCATTAGGTTGCGAGGCCCAACATATCTTTTTTAAGGTTTAAAGGGTTAATATTAAAGATAAAGAAAACAAACTAGAAAAACACTTAATCCCAAAAGTCACGATGAAATAAACATTATATCAGCCATAAAAATAATAATGGCTTATGGAAGCAATATGATTAACACTCAGAGATTATTAGACATATTCCTGGGTGTGGAGAAATTTTTGCCCCCCAGGTGTACTTTTGATGACTTCCACAATGGTCAACTAATTAGAAATTTCCTGAAATAACTTTCCTTTCTAAATGATTGTGCAAAAATAAATAAGATGTAAATCCCAATGAATCATTAATTACATATTTGGAAAATTAAAAAAAAAAAAGGAAAGTCATTAGAGTCATACAAGAATTGATAATAAAAAATACAAAGAGGAAATGTTTTTAATGAATAGGATTGGTTGTCCATTGTTTAGTATTAAACTGCAAGTAAACAAAGGACACGGATTCAAGAGAAAAGTTTTATTATCTAAAAAAAAAAAATTTTAAAAAATGAAAAGGATATAAAACCATTTCAAAACTACGCTTTATGGAGGGAAATTATTTACTAAAAATGGTAAAACTGACAAAAATAATTCAAATATATAGCATCAGCAGCATCACTAGAATCAAGTACGACTGTCTTTTTTATAGGGTCAACCACTTGTGGGTGTTTGGGTGGAATCCCTGTGGAGGACGCCCGTATGTGACATTATTTAATTTTAAGAAAAAGAAGGAAAAAAAAAAAAAAATGAAAAAGTGAATATAGATTGGTTCAAATTTTTCTGCATGTAAAAATTTAATGACTCATCTCTGCTTCTGATGCACATCCATAACAGGGGTTATTTTTGTAGAGTCTCACACAGTCAATATCTGAAACAGGGAGATGAAACTTTTAGGTGATAAATGTAGGTTCTGTTATCAAAACAATGCAATTTGCAATCCTCTGATTCATTTTGTTGCTTTCTTAGAGTCTCACACCATCAATATCTGCAACAAGGAGATGAAACTTTCAGCTCATGAATGCATAAGTTCTGTCATGATAACAATGCAATTTGCAATCCCCTCTGATCCATTCAGGCAAAATTTAAACAATAAGTAACCTTACTTTTTGAATGATTCACATGGGTAAAACTTTATAGGATCATTTGATATAAATTGAAAATATAAAATAGAATTTGAAGAGTTATATTTCTTGTTAAACAAAAAACTATTTGTAACAAATAAGATAGAAACCTTACGAATGACTGGATAAAAATATCAAAATTAATGGAAAGTAATAAAATCTAAAGATATTCAAACTATAAAAAAAAGTATTTTTTTTAACATTTAGACATTTGCTGCAACATAGCATAAGATATTTTTAAATATTTTCCTCTTCACTTATCACATCTATTCCGTAAAAAAAAAAAGAAAAAAAAATCTCAGTCAATTATCGTTCTTGCCTTTTGATTCAGTGAAAAAATTAACATTTCAAACTCTGAAAATAAATCTTTTAATTTGATTAAAATTCCAGAGAATATTTTTTATTTTATTTATTTTTTTTTTTAAATCATTATGAAAATGCTTTTTTGTGTAATAAGCACATAACATCAATTTTTTGTTGAAAGAATAAGACAAAGTAATCCTCAGCCTTGAGATTATCCACTCTTTCCAAAAAACAACTATTCTTCTAATGCTTTTCTTAGGCTAATTAGTTTGGACTTGTTCAATACTTGATTACACTTTCTCTAGACGCTTGGTTCATCATTTTAAAAAGAAAAAAAACATGTTTTTTACTTTTTTTGATCTTAATTAAATTTTTCTAAAAATGTTTTCTCTTCTTAATTATTTTTGTTTAAAGTTTCATTCAGTGAAGTGATTATGTTGGGATTAATTTGCAATAACTATAATCTTTAAATGGCCATTTATTTTGTATTCATTAAGTAATGACAAGACAGTTGAATGTACTTTCAAAAGTGCACGATTTTGCAAAAACAGGTGGAAAATTTGTCGTTTGATTAGGAATTCTTTAAAGAATTCAAAGACTTTTACTACAACTAAAAATATTTATGTGGATTCAATAAAAATGTTAATTTATTGCTTTCTGTTTAATACTTAATTTTTGTTCTTCATTTGTCTTTTAGAGTTTAATATTTTTAAAAAATGTGAGGAAACTAATTAGGTTTTTCTTATAAAAGAAACAATATTTGAATCAAACAAGCCGCGCGTGTGTGGTACCCCTAGCTCTAAAAGTCCCCGAGGGACGCAAAACAGATTTTTCCCAAAGTAAACACTATTCAATTTGTGAAATGAATAAAACCCTCCACATTTTGGCCAAGTTTCAGAAAAATTGAACGGATGGA
>JAUZSX010341538.1:0-10530 GCA_034780655.1 Idiosepius hallami
TGAAGAAATAGAAGGAGAAAGAAGGCGGGGGAGGAGGGGAAGAAGAAGAGGAAGAAGAAGAAGAAGAAGAAGAAGAAGAACAACAACAACAACAACAACAACGAAGACGATTTCTCGTTGTCAATATTAATTATCTAAAACTTCGGAGTTGGCCTTGTATGAAAAGTTTTAAAGTAGTCATCAAAGATCTACTTAATAAAACAAATATTGTTGAACTCTTATTCATTGTAATTATTTATTCAGTCGATCTCAGCACTGCCTTTTGACACAAAGTTGTGTGCTCTATATTAAAGTGCTATGCCATTATCACCACCAGACTGTAGGGTTTTTATTTCATAGTTTTTGTTTTATAGACAGTCCCTCTGCAGGGACAAATTGCATATACCTAGAATCGTAGAATCTAGCTGGTCCTTCCTTCACAATACATCTACACATTTATGAGAACTCATACACAGACGACTACTCGGTCATTAAGACATAAATTTACTCATGTTAGATTAACACACGGTTTGTTTGTTTGTTTGTTTTTGGTGTTTTAATGGCATATCAACCTTTTTAGGTCATTTTAATACCGAGAACAGTTACTTATGAGAAACTTTTTTTTATATACATATAGTTTTTTTAGTAACACAACTTGCACAATTTATTCCATAGCTACAGGGAAGATGGTGGTTCATACCTTTCCCAAGGACCGCCCCTTCACATACAAAGAAATCTGAGACAGACTCAATTAAATCCAACTGGTTGGTTTTGCGTTTAACGAGATGTCAACCTTTCGAGCCATTTAATGCCGAGAACAATTATTTTTGACAAATGTCTTTCGCTATGATAGTTAATAGAAAAATAGTTGGAGCATTAACGGCATAGCTGGTCAGTTTCATACTTTTCTGAAGGTTATCAGCCGGAAAATGAACATAAATGAGCGACATAATCACAGACAGATACAGTGATTGTTCTAGACAGATTCACAATTAAATACACATGACCAAACACACACACACAGACACACAGACACACACACACATGCAACTAACACACACACACACACACACACACACACACACACACACACACACACACACACACACACACACACACACACACACACAAAGTCAGCAAGTTGTAAAAACATGAAAACTAAGAAATCTCAATATTTATGCACATAATTTTTTTGTATGCGTGTGTGTTCATACATTTCGATTTTTTAAATCAGATTTTAGGTAAAAAATTCGTCCAAGTCGGTAATTTAGATAATTGGTAAAACTGGTGGTGTCTTTTCTCTACTCTCTGAGATATTTTCTTCAAATTGTCGCAAATGACACAAAATTATTTCTTCATTAGAATTAAGTTAATTTTTTTTAAAAGCATGTCACTTTTTGTTTCTCCCAACAAATGGATTAATCGGTCTGAACTCTTACAAAATTAAAATAAAGTCGTGTTGAACTGTACATCAAGATGGAAGATTTCTTTTTCAGATTGCATTATCCATTCATTGATTAAAAAAAAGATAAGCGAGAATTATTTTTTTTAGCAAATTTATTCTTTGACCAATCCTTATATATAGAATGATTATCGATGCATTTGGCCATCCATAGTTGTCCCTCCTAATAGTCATGTAATGCTATGGGTTAGATCCGCTCGGTAATCTTTGAGTTTTATCGTTAGATTTCGGAAGTGCCGAGCCGGCTGGGTGGGCATATATATGGCTAAACGTAGGAAGATTACGGGAGACAAGGTCTGACCTCGCCAAGAAAGACATGGCTGAATAAACTAAAAACTATCCATTGTCTTTCTCTTATTGCATCAATACCTTTCAGCAGACCAGCGGGTGAGACTCTTGGAAAGGCCCAGAACAACGAACATCATTTGAAAATTGCCCTTTCAGATTCCAGCTCGGATCGTCCGTCGACACGTGTAAGTACCAGCCACTACGTAACATATAGATAAGTCATTCATATTGTCATGGCTTGCTTGGCCACAAATAACACGGAATACAAAGTTGGATAAAACGTGTATTGGTAACACAAAATAAGTAAAGAAAGTAATTGTCCAGCCGAGCATGACCAGCCTGAGGCCTTCCTGACACCGAGTCTCCTCCTGTGAAGAAGAGTTCTACTTCCGGTTTATATAATCTGGGCGAGTCTGATTATGGAGGCTGAAATCTACTTTGATAACCACTAGTCTAGAACATAAAGAGGGAAATGAAAAAAATAAATAAAATGAAATAAAAAGCGGACGAAGAAAAAAAGATGAAAAATTAAACGAAATTAAATATGAATCAAAGAAAAAGGAAAAAGAAAAAGAAAAATCTAGAAAATGAGAGAAAAAAAAAAGCAGAAAGAAAAAAATGTAATGAACAAATAAAAGAAAGAAAAGAAAGGAAGAAATGACAGAAAAATAATAGAAATAAAGAGAAAAGAAAAATCCTCCCAAAATAAAGATAAAGACCGAAAAAGAAATAAAAATCTTAAGAAAATAAGGGAGGAATTGGAGTGGGAGAGAGGGTTAGAGAAATGAAAGACAGAAAAAAAAAGCAATAAGGAATTTGGTAAAAAGAAAAGAAAAAAAATGGTTTGTTTTCTTTCTTTCCTTTTCCCCGTTAAAAAAAAGTTTAAATTCAAGTAAAAAGTTAGAAAGAAAAATTCTTTCTTTTTTTTCTTTCTTTCTTTCCTTTTTTCTTTCTTTTTTCTTTTTTTTCTTTCTTTTTTCTTTCTTTTTCTTTCTTTTTCTTTCTTTTCTCTTTCTTTCTTTTTCTTTCTTTCTCCCTATTTTCTTTCTTTCCCGCTAAAAAAGTTAAATAGTAAGTAAAAAGTAAGAAAGAAAATCCGTTTTTACTTTTTCTTTCTTTCCTTCCTTCTTTCTTTCCTCCCTTCTTTCTTTCTTTCTTTTTTTCTGTCTTTCCCGCTAAAAAAGTTAAATTGTAAGTAAAAAGTAAGAAAAAAATTCCGTTTTTACTTTTTCTTTCTTTCTTCCTTTCTTTCTTTCTTTCCTTCTTTCCTTCCTTCTTTCTCTCTTTCTCCGATTAAGAATAAAGTTAAAATTCATACTATTGAAATACGTAATTACTTTTCGAACCGTCTAATGATATGGTGTCTGTTAAATTCTTGCGTCTTTGCTATCAATCTTTTAAGTAACGGCAAAGTAATATTGATCGAATAAAAGAAGAAAAGAAATTTTAAAAAATAACATAAATAAAAAAGGAATGAAGAAAGAAAGAAAAAAATGTTTGAAAGATTTTTATTTAAATGGTGGCTGGAAAAAAAAGCAGATAAATTTTCCCATCAATCACTTTTTGTTGTTCCTTGACTAACAGAAAAAAATCAAAATAAAAAAAGCAGAAGCCGTCTCTTAGTCAGTCTGTCTGTCTGTCTGTCTGTCGTTTTTTTTCCCTTTTTTTTCTTTCTCCTTTTGGTTCTCTTTTTCGGAAGAAAAAAATCCCTGCAAAATTATTCTTAATTCACACACACAAAAAAGTTTACTTTCCTAAGAAAAAATCAATATCGATTTTTTTTTTTCACTTATCATCACTTTTTATTTCTCTCAGATTTTTTTGTTTCTTTCTTTTCTTTCTTTCTTTCTTTTTCCTGTCTGCAAAAAAACAAAACAAAACAAAACAAAACAAAAAACAAACAAACCCCTCAATGATTTGTATTTTTAAGGCAAAGCCCATCATACAGTTTTTTAAACTTTGGAAATCACTTTTAAAACAGGATTCATATATTTCCTACGTCAACATGTGAATATGACCGAGCGATCAGGATTCGAACTCACAAACTGCGATTCCAGAACCCAAAAACCTAATCACTGTCTCAGTCCCAAGTCTCTTTATATATATGTTGCTGTGGATTCCACTCTCCATGATTAGACTCGCCTGGCATTATAAAACTGGAAGTAGAACTCTCCTCGGAAGTAGAAGGAAGAAATCTGGCCAGAGCGGCTGTACCAGCATGACTTTAACATTCACGGCTAGACAAGTATTTTCGTCACTTATTTTCTGTACCTGCTATCAACACATATTTATCAATACATGTTTATCTCTATTTAGTGTTCTGTCTTATTTGTGGCCTAACAAGCCATAACAATGTCCTGACTTAGGACATCTGTGACAGCTGGTCATATCTCTAGGGGTAGTTTCAAAGCTTTTATGTCCCAGGAGTGACAAACGACAACGAGTGGCTTTTTTCCTGTTCAACAGGATTGACTTGCGGCAGCAAACTTCGGAAATAGATTCTCACACAAAATAAGCCATGACAAGACAAAAAAAAAACATGACCATTTGCAATCCTTGATTCATTGATAATTAAATCCTAATACTTTTAAAGTTTTTCTCTCCTCTTCTTTCAACAACTCTATTGCGCTGAGTGAGTAATTAGATGCTTGGCCTTTGAAATAATTATGTGAGAGTTCGAATCTTAGTCGAAACCTTGCAATTACTTTCGATTGCTTTGGGCTGATTGACACCATTTATTGGGAAGAGAAACTCATCCAGTTGAAAGACAACGCTGATTTAAAAAAAAAAGCCCTGGGTGATGCAGCCTGTTAGTCCTAATAGACACCTTGAAAGACAAAACCAACAGTGTGGTGACTGAGAAAGCATAACAAACTGCCATAGAGCACGTATATATGATCTCTTGGCAAATCTTAGTTTTTGTCTTCTTTCACAAGCCTCGGTTATTGTTACACGATCTTCATAATCACCTGATCGATTTTTTTTGTTCTCAGATCCCTTGTGTTTAGACTTCGGACAGAACATAAAATTATTATGTAGTCCACTTCGAATATTATATTTACTTGGTGAGCACTAACCCAAGTTTGGCCAGTTTTACGTGCTCTTACTCGGGCTTTTTACATTCGGTGTTACCCTTTACCTAGATGAGCTGCTCTCCCGAGTTAACGAGCCCAATCTGCTTGAGGCTGCTGAAGTGAAATTAATGATTTTGACTGGGATTTGAACTCACGTAATACGATTTTAGAGCCCGTTCACTTCGAACAAATTTCCGGAAATACGTATCAAAATACAACCAGAAAATGAAAGTCTGCAAACCGACAGCCCATCAAAAAGAGTCACATCAAAATTCCTCCATCTTTTCTGTATTTTACACTGAAAACTCGTGATAAGTCTCATTATAACCATGCATTTCAAATTTATTAGAAAACTCACTTTAATTATTTTAATAATATCTCGAAATAGTTAACCAGTAATCATACCAAAAGAATTTGCTACAACTACTACACACTTAATGAATTATCAAAATATTTACAATTCATATCTTCATTATTTTCTTTTCATCTCTCATCCAATATTTTGTGTAATTAACTTCTGCAGCACTAACCGGAGATAGCAACCAGTTCATATTAAAATACAAATAAAAACAAACTCCAGTAACTTTATATAAGCTTTACACACAAGAATTCACTAAATATTTCCCATGCAATTTTTTAAAGTTAAAAAAAGTCAAAAGTTTTTTTTAACTCGTAGTAAAATTTATGCTACAAAGGTTTTTTATTCTTGTTTTCATAGTTAAGGTACAAATTTCAAAATGGCTGCCAGCCCAAACGCTAATATTCGTAAATTAATTTGTCACATCAGCCTATTTTGGCCTTGTACCTATTAATCCTTTTATTCTGTCCCATTTACACATTTATGTGATTAATTGTTATTGAAAGCTCAAACCAATCACGTTATATTATTTTAATTCTTATCAGGAATGATTTCCATTCAAGGCATTGTTAAACACTAAATCGTTATTTTTCTTTTTTTCTCTGATTCTTCTTTAATTAATGTTTATTCTTTCCTCTTTAATTTATTTTAGTAATCAAATCATTCTTTCATTTTCCTCGTTCTGTTATTCTTCTCTTTTTTTCTTATTCAATTCACTTTTAAATAAGTTCACATGCCATCCACATGCCATCTGAAATATCTTATCTCTAATAATAGTTAATTGTTCAGCGATATAAAAATCCCATTAGAATTAACAAAAATCAGCATCCAACCATTAAAAAAATTGGAAAAGTGTTTTTAGAAAAATTATGATACAAATGTTATCAACTGTGAAATTGTATATGTATATTTATGTTACTAAAAATGTCCTGTTCCTTTTTTCGATATTTTTGCATGAATATTAGAGATATATACACGAGAGAGAGAGAGAGAGAGAGAGAGAGAGAGAGAGAGAGAGAGAGAGGGGGGAGAGAAAGCGAGAGAGAGAGAGAGGGGGAATGGGGAAGAGAAAACACGCGAAAGAGAGAGAAAGAGAGAATATGTGTGTATGTATGTGTGTGTGTGCATACATGAAACTTTGATTGACACGGTGACCAACAAAATGATAATCATGTTAAATAATGCAAGGAAACACCGGACAATCGAAAATGCTTCGAATCGAAACAATTTCAGCTATGAAAATGATAAAGAAATATTTTTAAATGAACATATATGAGGCAGGCAGCGAAGTTGGAGCATTGGTAACAGCTGGAATCGTAGTACGAGAGTTCAAATACCAGTCAAAACTACTGCCAAAATTGGTTGGTGCTGCTCACCAAATAAATATAATATATGAGAAGATTTCTTTTAACCACAGAAATTGATTAAAAATGAATTTTATTATCAAAACACAATGAAACTGTATTTTCCTTAGTAAATAGTTCTAAAATGATTTCCGTATATAAGTTTGATGAAAATTTATTATGATAATTTTTTTATAATAAAATTATATTGAAAAGAATTTTTATGAATTTTTATAAAAGAAAAAAAAAATCATGGTTTTAAAAGGCCTAATCGGACTGTTTTATCATCAAAGTTATCAGTTGGGAAGACAAACGATTTTCAGATAATCAGTTCACTTTGAAAAGTCTATGTTATTTCTTAAAAAATCGTTTAAAAAAGCTTGATTTATTTAATAAAGTCTTAGATGTTGCCACTAAGACAATCTTTCAAATTCTTTAATGTATTATATTCATTTTTGATTTTGTTTTAAATTATGTTTAAAAGTTGCAACTGTCTTAAGAAAGTTTGTCAAGGACGAATAAAACATTGCATATTAACATTTTAAATCTCAGAAATATAGACAGATATTCTTCTATTTTTCTTTCTTTTGATGCTATTAAACCAGCTTAAAAGAAGTTTTAAATGAAGAATGTGTTCGCTATTATTTTCGTTAACTTTTATATTTTTTATCTTAAACGTGCGAATATCCGTGTTTATAGATATCGTAGTTCTAATATCGAACACTGGGCTACATCTAAAGCGAAAGAGGAACTGTAGGTCGCCATCTTTGATCATTTGCACAAAAGTCAATGTCCGGAAACTCAATTCAACTTCCGGTTTATTCAAACAAACAGCCATTACGACAGAGATAGAGGATCTGAGTAACAAACAATTGTCTTCCTTTAATAATATCATCACATGAAACCTTATCTTCTTTCTTTTCGACACAATATTCATTTTCATAGTTTATTTCTTCTTTTATTCTCCGTTTATCCTTTATTTTTTCTTTTCTTTTCTTTCACTTATAATTTTTATTATTGTTTCACCTTTTCTTTTTTTTTAAGTTTCTTTTCTCTTGCTGTATTTTTTGCTTGTTTTCTACTTCTTAGTTTTATTTCCCAGTTGTTATTTATTTATTTTCTGATTTTTGCCTAAAAACCCAACATAAAAAACACATATATCTTCATTTCTTTTTATTTTTACGACTAAAACTTTTTCTTTCTTTTTCTTATCTGTTTGTTCGTTTTTATTGTTTTTTTTTTTCAAGTTACAATTGCAATGCATTTTTTCTTTCTTTCTTTTTTTTTCAGTACACTCCTTCTTTTCTTTTCTTTTTTCACTTTCTTCCCTCGTTCTTTTTAGACATCTTTCTTTAATTTTAATAGCACTTATGTTCATTTTTTTTCATATTTATAAAAAAAAAGAAATCGAAACAAAAAGAATGTTCTCGTGCATAATATACTAACTCAAGGAAATTCAAACGAAAGTAACAATATTGTTCCATTTTTCTTGTTTGGTCTTTCAAACAAAAAGTTTCAGCATTTGCTGCTGCTGCTGTTGTTGTTGTTGTTGTTGTTGTTGTTGAGCGAGAACGAATTCTACCCAAGGGCTAGGGTCAGGGCCAGGGTTAGTGTAAGGGCTAGGGTTAGGGCTAGGGTTAGGGTTAGGGTATAGGGAGAATATCTCGTTGGCTGAAGCAATTCGTTGTACCAGCAAGAGAGCTGGTTCACCCCCGAAACTGAGAGAAAAATAGCTCAGCGGTTGCTTCAACGTCGGGGAAATGTCGCTTCGTGAAGGGATGGTATTTGCTTGTGCACGGAAGCAGCAATGCAATTCTTCATGCCTTTCGCGAAGTGGCGCCTTGATTTGCCCTTGCATGCCATGTAGGTAGGCGAAAGGGACCAGGAGCGGCAGTTGCCTCTCCTGGATTTTCACCACGGGGCCTCGTTAGCCGTGTTGTGGCTCTAGCACCACTGGGTGTCAGACCAACCCACCTTGGGGGGGCCCTACCAAGAACCGAAGTTCCCGACAGCATAGCCCTGACACTACACGTTGCCACCCTACCACAGTGAGGTGAGGTTGGACTTCAGGGGTGGTGGTGGGGGTGTTGAATGGGCATGGTTTCTTAAATTCTTGGATTTTTGATACGGAATATTTACATTCTATTCTGTGTTTGTTTTATGGCATATCAACCTTTTTTAAGTTCCATTTTTGCAATTTCTTTTAATTTATTTATTTTTATTTTTTTTTTGAACTCTTGGGGGTTGAACTGAATATGCCACTACAGAAATCCTTCTTCACCAAAAAAAAACAAAAAAACAACCATCAGCTTTTACAAATATCCGCACATTTCGAAAACAGGGACCATAAATCTGTCGGGGAGACTTGTGCATTTTCACCGTCAAAGTCACATGTTATTATTTTGGGAATGGGAAATACGATTTTGACGTAAACACTTGATTTAATTTAAATGAAGAAAATATTTAAATAAATTAGAACTATTTATTTAACCCTAAACCCTAACCCTAAACCCTAACCCTAACCCTAACCCAAATCAAAACCAAATGAAATAAAACAAAAAAAAGAATATCAATTAAAACACGTGATGAAAAAGTGAAAGCAATTTGACGGTGAAAATGCACAAGTTTCCCCGACAGATTTATGGTTACTGTTTTCGAAATGTGTGGCTATTTGTAAAACAAAAACACTGCCATTTTTCTCTCCTTTCTCTTACACCATCATCATCATCATAATCATTATCAAGACAATTATTAACTGCTTTTTCTTTCACCGATTTCCGTCCCCCCCCCCTTCACTAAAGATCCATAAAAAAGCACTTTTTCCACGACCCACGAAACTAACTCTGGTTACACTTTTGAGTGTGACAAGGGAGAAAACTTATTTTCTTTATTTTTGTTTCAAGGGAAGTAACTCTTGACTTGCTAGTAACGCTCTTTAAGCAAGAAAACAACATTAACGCAACTACAATGGCGACGTTTTTCGGTGAAGTTTTGCCTGTTTTTTCTCGGGCTGTTGCTGAAGATGAAGACGATGAAGATGAAGAAAATTTGGAAGGAGAAGAGATTGATTTGAAATGGTATGAAGCTTTGGTTAAGGTCGCAGGATGTGTTGTTGGCTTATATAAGACACACAACTATCTTGAACGAACCAAAACCAGTCAAATAAAGGCCTTCCTTCTTTTGTTATTCAATGTTGTTCCACACACTGATTATTTGAAATATTTGTTTAGTCATTGATCCATCAAATGTTGATAGACAATTCGATAAGTTTTTACGAAATTGTTTTTCGTTTATATTTCATTATCTCATATATTGACTTTTCGGCTCTATAATATAACCATGAACAAAATTCGTTCCTACTTAACCCTTTAAACCCTAAAGTTCCAATATATCGGCCCTGCTGCTGGTGATTTAAGGCAAATGAAGACACACTAACTCCAATATTTAGGTCTTAGTCTTTGGACCCTGACTTAACAAAACTAAAAACTAACCACTCAGAGCTGTTTTATTATTTACATAGGGTGGAAATTTGGGCGTATCGATTTTTGCTTTCGATTTCTTAGGCCGATATATCGGCCCATTAGAGTCGAAAAAGGGTTAATTGATTGTTAAATTAAATTTGAGCTTCATTTTCTTAACATTTAGAAGAAATATTTCGGAAGAAATTATTATTACCGTTTTAACTTATGGACTGTGAACAATAAAAAAATAAATGAGAAAATGTAACAAACTCACTTCTAAAAAATAAAAAAATCATTTCTTTCTTAATTGATCATCTTTGAAAAAAAAACAAGAATAAAATTTCTATTGATATTTATTGCAGACGTTCCGATAGAATTCAAGGAATTTCTTCACTTAAAACAAACTTTAAAATTCTAAATATTTGTAATAATGATAATAATAATAGCAATAATAATGATAATAACAACAGAACACATTCTTCGTTCCATTAAAGTTGATAATCGAATTTATCTTATTTTGAAAGTAAAAAAAAACATCATTTTAAGCCCCTTCCCCCCCCCCAAA
>JAUZSX010341549.1:0-10530 GCA_034780655.1 Idiosepius hallami
TGTGTGTGTGTAAATGGATGTATCAGTTTGTGTGTGTGTGTAAATGGATGTATCAGTTTGTGTGTGTGTGTAAATGGATGTATCAGTTTGTGTGTGTGTGTAAATGGGTGTATCAGTTTGAATGTGTTGAATTTACACTGATTTTATAATTTGTTAAATTCCCAAAAATTTGCTTCATTGTAAAACGTTTTCGAGTGTTTTAGAAATATTAGTGTTACTTATTTTTGCCATTAGTTATACTTTTACTTTAGTACCAATATTTAAACATAATTGATTAAAGATTATGCAGTTTTCTTTTTAACAATTTTCTTTTCGACTTTTTCTTGCGTTAAGCAAGACATTTCTGTGATATTCAAATCCAAAGTGTATAAATACTTTAAATATCTTAAAAAGAACACTAAATCTTGTTTAATCATGTATGTTTGAATAATTAACTGCTTAAATATATATATATATATATATATATATATATATATGAATGTATGTGTGTGTGTGTGTAGATATATATGCATGTATGAATTCATATGTATGCTAATACAAATATATATAGAGAGGGAGATACGCATTTATGAATTCATGTGTTTATATATATAGAGAAAGAGCGCGAGCAAGAGAAAGCAAGAGAGAGCGCAGGCAAGAGAGAGAAAGGGTCATATATGAATTCATATGTGTGTTTATATATATATCTGTTTCTGCATGAGTGTATTTACGTGAGAGAGAGAGAGAGAAAGAGAAAAATAACTTTGCTCCATATATGTATTAATTATATTATGCTAGGACCGAATAAATGTATGTCAGTCAGACTCTCCAAAATAATGTAATACATTTTGACAAATAAACGCTTATTCACTTATCTATAACGAGCAATATTGCCCGTTGCCTTTTGGGGAACGTTTGACCTCCTAGCAGCTATTTTTTCCAATAGAAAACGAAATCGAATTTGTTCTGCAGGACTAAATACTCCATATATCAAATACTAAGTATATAGACAAAAAATGGCAAAGTAGTTTTGGTGCCACTTGTCTTTAAAGTTTTGAAAAATTCTTACAATAGTAGTGTTAAATCGAACATACTTTCTAGAGGTTGTTTTTTATGGTCGACTTTCGGTAATTATCGGGTATATGGCGCATTTATGAACACCCTTAGGCACATGAAGTACACCTATGTGAATTTTTAGAGAATCTGCTCATTTGTTCCTGAGTCGAACTCTCTCTCTCTTTTTCTAACACACACACACACACACTTACACACACACACACACACACACACACTAAAACAGAGTCTCACAGACAGGTTTCTATTCATGTATAATTCTTGATTCAAATTAATCAACATGCTACGTTTTGCCTAATAATAATAATAATCTCTACATGCACACATGTATATGTCTGTGTGAGTAATGGTTATCAATTTTTCTCAATTTAGACGATCTAGTAGTAGAAGACGAAGCAAAAAAACGGAGTATTTGGTAATTTTTCAATGAGAATGAGAAAAAAGGGTTTCTACTGTTTGTGACGATTCCTCCCATAAAAATGAGGGCATTAAATTCGGGTTTTGTTAATGTTACTGATGGTGATGCATTTTATTTATAACTAACACCACTTCCTGCAAATGTTTTCCGATCATTTCCAGGTCAAATAGTCCTTTTTCAATAGCAGAAAAAAGTATTTTTTTATATATTAAAGATAGATTGATTGGCACTACCGCTACGCTCTTAGATGAGTTCATGGTTGCTGTTTCGTGATCATAAAAACTAAATGTTTCATGTCGATACCACTCTCAGAGATTCACTTTTTTAACTTGTAGTTTTAACCCTATGAAAACTAAGGTATGAGAAAATTGCAAAAAAAATCTCACCATTTTCGACAGAGCATTAGCATATTTCAAGCAATTGCTATAGTTAAGCACTTAAAATGTAAGGTAAAAACAACATTGATTAACATAGACATATTTAAAATGAAAATAGGCTATCATGAGGGCCAAATCAATAAAAATGCTCTTATCAAATGGAGAGTTCGTCAGAGATTCAGCTATAACATCTTATCGGATTTATTTATCAGATTTATTGGCAAATATAAAGTTAGGAGCTACAGGCAATGAAAAAAAGAGAAAGAAAATAAGGTACAAAGGAGGAGGCTATCCAAGAAGGGCTGCATTACAACGTGTTCTGATAACAAAAATGTGTTTTTTTCCTGTTGAGCCTAAACTTGCATCTGTACATCTAGTGCGAATCCTCATGAAGACTTCATCCTGGTGCAGGGGTATTTTTTAAAAACACTGTATGAATTTTTGTGAGAATCAAGCTGAGTTTAAATACTTACTTGGCTACAAAATTGCGGATTTTTGCTGAATTTGGCTGCCCATTTCCCAAATGGGTAGCTTAAGTTGTGGCCAAGTGATCTTGATGTCAAAAAGTATGCGTCGAGTTGATTAATTATCGATCTAGGCCAATAGAAAATTTAAATAGCGTTTCTTTGAAATGTGGGCAGGTCACACATAGACAGATTCACAGAAACAGAAACGCTTTTAAGTTATAGATTGCAGTATATATATTTCTAACTGGGCAGCGACGATGGCGCATTGGTAAAATCTCAGGCTCTGAAATCGTATTACGCGAGTTCAAATTACAGTCAAAACCATTACATTTACCTTTAGGTGCCTCGGGCAGATGGGGTTCGTTAACTCGAGAGAGCGCTCATCTAGGTGAAGGGTAACACCGAATTTATAAAACCCGGACCCGGATAAGAGCACGTAAAAATGGCCTTGTGCCAAACTTGGGTTGGTGCTCACCAAGTAAATAAAATATATATTTCTTACTGATGTCTGTGTAGGTTTTATGAACACTAAAAAGGAAACTGAAAATCATTAAATGCAAATGAACTATGGCAAAGCGAAACATTCAAACCATAAATGCATTTGAGTGTGTAATGTGAGTATGTATATATGTACTCGCTAATCTCTGCGTGTGAGAGAGAGCTATCTAAAATCCATCTATCTTTACCTTTGGATCCTTAACCATCTGCTTTGTTTTGAATCTAACTTAATATCACCATTCAATACATTTAGGCAAGCGAGGTTATGAACCAAATGAAATTGAAATAACATATTTAAAGGCCGAATAACAATAGTAAAATTTATTATAGATTTCTAGATTTTAAAAGATTCTGAGAAATTTCTTGAAAGAGATTGATTTAAATAAATTAGTAATTTGATTTGGATATCACTTTTTTAATAGTTTGTTTAAAATATGCAATGTCAAGAGAACCTAATATTATGTAGAGTTTTAGAATATTAAGATGTTTGACTGCAAGTTTGTTTTTTTTATCTTACCAGTAGATTGTATAGAATAAGATTTTTTTTTTAAATTCAGATCTGAGTTAATTTTTTTGTTTTTAGCGGGAGGGAAAACAAACAAAAGAAAATTCATGTGACTTTGCATTGAAGTCTGATTCAAAAGTGGAGAAAAGATAAGTATTTAATGTTCAAAATTTTTTTCAAAGATATGAAAATTTTAAAATAAATTCTTCATTTATGTTTGTTTATTTCAATAAACAGTAGGTTTATTGTTAAATCAACACCTATATTGATCAATTATATTATTTGGATAGATTATGAAAATTGTGCCTATATTGAATATTTAGCAAAATTAGCAACTAGTCACTCAAAGCCGTTCTATCAGAGGGCTATTTTAAGGCCAAATTATAGAAATCTCTTCTTTTGTCGTAGGTTACCGAGGCCGATTTATCAGCCCTGGGGGGGGGTTAAAGGATTGTGCGAAAATATTCCAGTAGTCATTTATTATGATTAACAAAACATGTTTATTTTCTAAATGCCAAATTTATTGTATTTAAGTTCAAACAATTGTAAAATAGGAACACTGTCTATACTAATTTTATTTTCAAAATGTACGGACACAACTTCAAGAGAAGTCGATCAGTGAAAGTCTTAATTTCCAAACATTGCTAACCATTTTATCTAAAAATACACACACATGTTGAAAAAAATTTGTTTGAAAATAATTCTCAATGTCATACTTTATTTTTTTGTTATTAATTTCTTACCTAAAAAATCTAAGCCAACCAGTTTTGTGTAAAGTAATTATTTTTATTTAGCAAGAGACTGTTTCTTTTTGCAAAGATATTATTCACTGGAGATACAATATTCGAGTCAAGGACAATTTGTTCGTTTCCTAAATGAGATTTAATCAAATGAATAACTTCGCTGTCACAGTAGTAAAATAAAAAAAAAGTAATATATTTGATATTTTAAAAGGAAAATATGAGAATAAATTCTTGTTGTGCTCATTTTCTTTCCGTGTATTCAGTTTACTTATAACCGACAGTCATTCCAAAAGTAACACATCCCATTTCTTATTCCATCAGAATGGATCAGAGGGATTTCAATGATAACTAAACTTTTGCATTCATGACCTGAAAGTTTCATCTCATTCTTGCTGATGTTATTATTGTTGCGCACAAAGACATCTCTTCACCCGCTTTGACTTGAATTAGTCACCCCGTTCTTATAGAGTTTTCGCAATCTCAGGTTAAACTAAGACACCAATTCGTTTCTTTAGTTTGGTTGCTTAGTGTGAGGGAAGGGGTTAGATAGAGAGAGAAGGCCTTTCAGTTCGAATGCTTAATGCGTCCGACTGATCATACCACAAACTGCCGATCAGCCTTGTACAGTACCTAATATTCCTAAGTGGTCACCCATTTTAGTACTGAACAAGCTCTACATTGCTTACTTTCGGTGATCTAGCTGGAACCGGTGTCCACAACGTGACTTGACCATACAGTTGTTGCTGATTTTCACGGTGTACCACTCTTTGAAATCAACTCTAATCATGGAAGTTTGTCCGAAGCATTGAATTACTCCATGCAGAAAACATTAAACAGATCAGCATCTTCCGGCATTATTTGGAAATTTACGAATCTAATGAAGTTGATATCAGCAGAGTTAAGACACCGTTTTTAAAGTGGCGACAGAGATGTGACAAAGCACTCTGGACTAAAAATTCACTACCTCATTCATTGGCAAAAGTGCATTGAGAATGATGCTGATCACTTAAAAATATAAATTCTGGAGAAAAAAAGGTGCTCGTTTTAATGGCGTTTCTACCATATTCTTATCTCTGTCTCTCAGAAATAAGCTCTACCACTCTTTATGTTTATTCCAATTTCAGAATAGGTATTGCATTGTTCACCAAGACAAGCAATGATTTATAACTTTACTGGATTCTTGATATGTAACCAAATTAATATATAATAATATAAGCCTGTAACGGATTTCGCTGACACAGATACTAATTACAAGGACTTTTTTAATGTAATATAATAGTTAATTTAGTTATGCGACAGCCAGTGATATATTTTTATTGAAATGTTTAATTAATGTTGGTATTTGCATATTAGTTTGATCATTTTTTATACTGTCATATGTTTCTATCCGTCTATATTTTGTATTGCATATTTTTGTATTTCTATTTGTATTTCCATCCGTCTGTCTGTCGGTCGTTCTAATCTATATTGTGTAGGAGTAACTTCATAGACGGCGCTAAGTGAGAGAAGCAGCAGATATCCATTCTTCTTTACATGGACCCAGCACCTGATAGCGCCAACTGTGTGTTTGTGTCAGAAAGTGTGTGTGCATTAGTGAGTAAGTTTTTGTGCCCACCAGTATGTGTGTCTGTATATTGTATTAATGTAGTTTCTGTCAAAAAAATAAATGAGAAAATAGAAATAAACAAGTGTAGATTGAAACTGACAGTCCAGATTAAGGAATCCTTTACATAGAATATTATATCACCATCTGAGACTAAACCTTGAGCCAGGAAAACGTTCTTTGTCATATTTAACACCAAGACAACTTGAGGTGTGGAATTAAGAAAGATGTCAGACTCAAAAAAAATAATTACAAAATATATTCATAGTATTATTAAGGAAGCATCCTTTCTAATACTGATTAAAAAATATGATTGTGATTAGATTTAAGAAAAAGTGGCTTCGTTTAATTCAATGGTAATTTATTTTGGTTTCTTTGGTGTTAAAAGGAATTATATGTCTTAAAATAGTCTTCATTAAAAGTATAAAGCTTCAGAATACAGCATTGAAACCAAGAGAAACTAAAAGAAATTAAAAACGTTGATGCAAACACCAGCTGCATCGAAACAATGAAACAGTTTTATTTTTCGTTTATTTGCGAAAACCCTAGATAATTTATGATATTTCAGTTTATTCAGCTATTCCATACGCTACCACAGTCCAAGGCTCCTGGGGATTCAAGTAGTGAGTAGTTGAGTCAAAGACACAAATGACATGTCTGTGCCAATAAAAACCTATTCAGCATTATAAAATCGATAATAGATTCAGCCAAAATTATCTTCTGGTTTGGAACGACTAAATCATTTTTCTTTCGTTTATAACATGCATAATGTACATTGATATAAAACAGAGCACCCAGCAAAAAATCAATCAACAGATTGTGACGCAAATTGTGCTCTGTTAATTCAGACACAATAAATTTAAAAGGTGAAAACTATATTTGATAAAAAAAGAATATTTAACCTAATTATACATCTAAAAGAAAGTAGAAAATTTATTAATTTCCAAACTCAAAACTATCCTTCCATAGAGCTTAGTGTTTTCAAAATGATTTGACTATACTATCTAATGGAATCTGTTTTATTTGTATGATTCCATATGAACTCTAACCAATCAATTAATGTTGAAAAATATTTGTAACTCTATTACTATTGTGAATAGATTCTTAGACCGTAGCACTCTTTTTTCCAAAAACAAAAAGGGGAGAGTTTTAATAAATTTCTTGAAATAATACATGAAGTGTGAACGTAAAAGACCGATTGGAATTTCAGTTATAACTTCATAACAAAAGACATCACCACAAGACGCTAATACTAGACAATAAAGTTGTTCACCCATTTTTCCCACCAGAGCCAATCATTCCCTGGGAAAAGGATGGATAAATGGGAAGGTTTTTTTTGTAAAAAAATAAATAAAAGCAATTCATGTTTATGCTCAGTTTTAAACATTTCTGATTGTACAAACAGTTCACAGACGCCATCATGTCGCCCTCCAATAAAAGCCAATCATGCATCTTGAAAGGATTCAATTCTCACAAAACATGACTACGCTGTGTTTACCAGGCAGAATAGTTCCAATTTTAGGGAGACAGTTTAGTAATTACTTCCCGTTTTTTCCTCTTTAATGACTTTCCTACACAGGCTAAATTGGTGATATCTTTGAAAGCAACGATTATATTGATATAATATTTTTAAAGAATAAAATCACTTGTGTGTATGTGTGTTAGGCTAAATCCGGAAATAGCAACAATGACTGCACCCTTTAAATAGTTTTTAATCAAAATCAGAAGTTTCCATAAAAGGATTTGAAATCCGAATCGAATATTGTCAGCCAAATCCAATTAAAATATGTTCCGCAATTAGAGAAAAACAAATCTAAGTATAACATGAATGAGCACCAGCGAAATAAATAGACACAAGGCCGGCTTTAGAAACACGGGTTTTTGCGTTTGGTGAGAACTTCATAATAAAAACAAAAGCTTTAAAAAAATATAAAAGAAATAACATTTTTTTCCGGCAGTCTATTGAAAATTAAAAATGTAAATCATAAATGTCAATGCTTTTTATTTCTCAAAATTCTTTCTTTCGTCATCATTGAGATTATTTGTGTCTATATTTTGTGCGATATTGTATCGGCTAACTTAACGAGAAGTAAATTTGCAGTGGATTGCGCTTTATTCTTGAAATACCTGCAAATGTTATTTTTTTTAAAGTTGATCTGGATTTACGAGGGTAGTTCCCAAAGTTATACCTCCAATTTTTTAACTTTAAACACAAAATGTTAAAGAACTACAAATAAGAGAGTATTACTATAATAACAAGCGACCATTTGTGCTCCTGAATATGTTTTTCCATATAGTTTTCTCCATTATCTTTCCCATCGATTAACAAGAATCTGTGATTGGATTGCGTTCTGTTACATTTCTGTCACCACTCTGAAATCGATTAGCCCATCCCCTAACTGCACTGATAACTATTGAATAAGCTTCATAAACGTTTAAAAGCCGTCGCTAATTGTTGATTCATTCTATCTGCATGAAAGAATTCAATAACATATATCAGCTTCTAACGCATCTCCGTGACAAGGGTTGCTTTTTACAATCTCATACCGTCAATATTTGCAACAGAGATACTAAACTTTCAGATCATAAATGCATCGGTGCAGTCATCAAACCAAACCAATTTGCAATCCACTCTGATCCAACCCAGTTGCATAAAAAATAGAGAGATCATTACTTTCAGAACGTTCCTCGTAATTTAGCGAAACAGGCCATCTCAAAATAAAGCTCCAATCAGTGCGTCAGATTGATTACTATAACGACCAAAACCTATCAGGATGCATTAATACTTACAGCTAAATCTAAATAACAATAGACAGAAATGAATTGAAATTAGCTCAATTATCTTGTCCTCGAAACTTCTATTACATTGTTAAAGATTCTTTTCTTTATTTCCATCATAAAATATAGTCACTGAAATAAGACCGTCGATAAATCTTTTCTCAATACACGTCTTTTATTACAATTGGTCTATTACCAAAGGGCAAATAGACTCCAAATAAACTGCTATTAAATTTACAATGTATTGTATCAATAGATTTTAGCTTTAACATCAGATTGAATGACCACAAAATGCATGTAAAGGAGAAAGTAAAAAAAAAGAATTATCTTGAAAAAACGAACTGGGTTTTACGATTCGATAATTTCGCTTTGTTAAGAGAGAAGGAGAAAATAAATATAACAATAAAATAATCAATTGCTTCATTTTCCGTCAAATTAAACGCATTGCAATGACAAACCGAAAGAAAAGGTCATATTTTTATCATTCATGTGTATAAGTTGCCTCTCCCTATATTCTTAAATGCTAAGTAAGTTCAGAGGTAACAAAAGGGGATTTACCCAGAAAATAATTTTTTAAGATAGCTCCACTTAGAAAATTTGCTAGATGAGCTCAGGTAATCCACAAGGTAGTGGAGGTTTGTACTTCAGAGTTTTCCTTCTTGTAGATATCTGTCTTCCCAAAAACTTACTGACCAGGCTTGACGTTGCTTAACTTCGGTGATATGATGGGAACTGGTGTCTCAAAGCAACTTGACTGTAATTAGTCTATCATCAGAGTTTGAATAAAGGGTTAAGTTCGAAATTCTATTAAAATTTCCGATTACAAGATGAAAGTTCCGAAATTCGATGCACATAAGAAAACCAAAGTGGTTATTGACTGAATAATTTTAAACAAAACAATAATAAAAAAAACTGGACGTCTGATTCGAATCACAGAGAAATGTTTATAAATAATCCCTCAGCTATGAGTTAAATAGATCATCAAAATAATAAGCACAAGAAACGAAAATTCGAACATCGAACAAACAAAACTTGACTGATCAAAGTGCCAATTAATGCCGTGTGATCAAACGACTTGATTTATTGTATATCAAGTCAATTAAAGAACACCTTGCAGGTAGGACCATTCCCATATACAGAGGTTAAGTTAAAAAAAACTATTTTATACAAATTTGGAACATTTTATGGCATGCATCTTCACATGGTGATGTAAAAGATGAACGGTTGGGTACATCTGCTTTATCATCGTCTTTAAATACAATAATACAAATCTCTATACGAAAATAAAAGATAAATTATAAATATTTGCAGTCATCATTTCCATTTTCTGCTCCATTATTTTGTATCTAGACCTCAATTCGTAATGGGATTTTAGCAAATAATGTTCTTCAATAGTAATTCTAATGGAACAGGTTCAATTTGAATCTCTTCCCCTGAGGCTAATGAGTCAGTAAAAAACAAAAAAAGTTCTTTGTCGTTCGAATATTAAGAAAAATTAGTCAGTAATGGAGGTCAATTATATCTAACCACTAAAATTCAGAAAGTGCCGAGAGGCAAAGATTAGTAGTTAAATGCATTTTAAGTAATAGCGTTTTTTAGTATATAACGAAAGTTGTATCTCCATAGATAGCCAAATAACTATTATTTAAGCAAAACGAGTTCGTTTGGGTATAAACCAATACAAGAAAAATTTCAGTTTCTTGCAGAAGAAAAACTTGTTAAAGCGAGACGTCGCGTTCTTTAGACTTGTGATTATGTAGTTTAGTAGCGCAACAACGACACAGCGATCATATTTGGCGTTCTGAATTCATAGTCTGGCTTTAATAATTTAAGGTCGACTATTAACTTTCCTTTAACTTGGTTGTACTTGTTGGATTAAGTTTTACATAGCATTCCATTATTAGCTTAAGAAAATTAAAGTTTACCCTTAGCAAGTTAACATGCAAATTGTTATTGAATATATATTTTTTTTTTTTTTGACCTATCAACCTCTGTGGGTTATTTAAGGTCTGTTAATTTTCAGTCTTTTATTGAGTTTAGTTATGTTCTATGTTTTTTCATCTGATTAAGGTAAGGGTGGATTTTCCT
>JAUZSX010341560.1:0-10530 GCA_034780655.1 Idiosepius hallami
TGTGTGTGTATGAATGTATATGTATGTATGTAGATGTGTGTGTATGAATGTATATGTATGTATGTAGATGTGTGTGTATGAATGTATATGTATGTATGTAGATGTGTGTGTGTATGAATGTATATGTATGTATGTAGATGTGTGTGTGTATAGATGTGTGTGTGTGTATATAGATGTGTGTATAGATGTGTGAGTATATAGATGTGTGTATAGATGTGCGTGTGTGTATTTATGTGTGTATTTGGATGTGTGTGTGTATAGATGTGTATGCGTGTATATAGATGTGTGTATAGATGTGCGTGTGCTTATAGATGTGTATGCGTGTATATAGATGTGTGTATAGATGTGCGTGTGTGTATAGATGTGTATGCGTGTATATAGATGTGCGTGTGTGTATAGATGTGTGTGTGTGTGTATAGATGTGCGTGTGTGTATAGATGTGTGTGTGTGTATAGATGTGCGTGTGTGTATAGATGTGGGTGTGTATAGGCATCGAAGTTAAAGCTTTTGTAAAAGCTCGGGCTCTGGAATCATAGTGCACGAGTTTAAATCCTAGTCAAAAACCATTGCATTCACCTTTATCTGACTCGAGTAGATGGGGCTCGTTAACTCAGGTAAATGTAGTGTTTTTCACGAGTATTTGAGCTGGTGTAATATGATTCCAGAGTCCAAGCTTTTGCCAATACTTCACCTTCGCTACCCTAATTTATTAATATTTACTTTGTCGAGCACAAAATCACTCTGACAATGACAATGCAATTTGCAATCCCCTTTGATCCATTCAGGTATATAAAAAAAGATGTATGGTAATTAAGACACCTAAATTTCATTTGTCAGATAATGGCAAACATTCGTGGACGACAATCGAGGAAGGCCAAGGGTAGACTGAAATTGGAAGGGATACTTCCTTTTTGAAAGTTTATTATCAAACTATATTGGTTTATACATACATATATGAATACACACACACACACATATATATATATATATACATATAAAATGTGTGTGTGTGTGTGTAAATATATATGTATGTATAAACCGATATAGTTTTTGACTCCAAATAGAAATTATAGAGTGTCCTGAATGCAAAAATCCCAGGTATATAGGCCATTTTACGTGCTCTATATACCTGGGATTTTTGCATTCAGTTTTGCCCCTTATCTAGATGAGTTGCTCACCCAAGATAACGAGCCCAAACTTTCTGATGCAGCAAAAGGTGAATGTAAGGATTTTGACAGGGATTTGAATCCAAGCTTTTCCAATGCTCCACCCTCTCTGCCCAAAATTCCAATTCGGTATAATCTACTGTAAATTGACTGAGTTGATAATTTCTTCATTTGTAACTCATTTTTCTAAGTGTATGTCTGTGTCGGCTTACTGTCGTTTAGAAGACTAGCTGGCTCAACCACTGTACACACACAATTCAATGGTGCTGTTGTTGGATATTTTAAACTGATTTTGAGGGGATATTTTAAGGTTGTTTTAAGCTCATTTGTCGCTGCGGACTCTCTTTTTGCCAATTTAATGTTATTTTTAAAAATTGACGTTAACGCTAAAATATTACAATTAAAAATCAAATATAAGCAGGTAAAATAGAAGAATAAAAGGCGAATCAAATGAGGTATACTTTATTTAAACAGTTACATTAAATTTAGATTAAATTTGCAGTTTTTGAAAAAATTACAAGTGCGGACTTTCTTTTTGACGCCACTGTATATTACTGTTTATTATATAGAATATTTAATTAGAATACCTTATAGTGTACATGGGTATAATTTTAGAGCTTTATTTTGGGGCTTATTGAATGTATTTTATTTATGTAATTGTACTATATATTACTGATACAGAATGATAACACTGAAACTAGATGATATACAGGGTGTTTCAAAAGTATTGGGCACATGTTGTCACTGAATATCTGGAGAACTATTAGGGATAAAAAAACACATCTTGCATACTCAGTGTTATCCTTATATGAAATGTTAATGCATTTAGCTTTCAAATGGCACCACTCTTATCTTACTACCATTCATAGTTAATCAGGTATGGGGAGTTGAAATGTACCTATGACTTTTGAAACACCCTATATATATATATATATATATATATATATCTTATATAAGTGTTCGATTGATTTAATCAGCATATTGTCTATCATTAGATTATTAATGCAAAACAATGTTTTAATTTGCTCTACCTAGTTTACTTATTATTACAGTTTTTTGCTGGTTTATTTGAAAGTGGATGTTTGTCTATAACCATTTTTGGGGAGGAAAAAGGTTATTTCAAGTTTTTTTTTTAATTTAGTATAAAAAAATTTTAGAAATGAATTTAGTAGAGAAAAGCATTAGATTGTTGATTGATTAATTTAATCAACCAGCATATTGATATGAAGTCATTCAATTCTGAAAACAGTTTTAATTTGCTCTACCTAGTTTACTTGTATTAAAGTTATTGCTTTTATGTTTTGTTTGTTATAATGATTTTAAATCAAGTAAAAAAGACGATTTTTAAGAGAATTTTGAAAAACTGCGTTCAAAACATTTTTTTTTACATAGAAAAACCATAAAAATTCTTTTTTGGAAGGAACAAGGTTGTTTTTTTCTTTTTGAAAGAGTTTAGTTTTATATTCTTAAGTCTAGTCTGATCTCTGAAAATGTTTGAGAGAAAGAGAATAAATCTTTAACAATTAATGAAATTCAATTTGTGATTTGTGTTTTTCAGAATTTCATGGCCTTGAACGACCTTTGCTTGTGAAAGCCTTAAAGACCTTGGAAAATGAAGGCAAAGCTGAACTTATAAATATTGATGGAAATGAAGGCGTTAAATTCTTTTAGTCTTATTTTAAATAAAAACACATTTCTCTCCTCAAGTGCCTTTTCGGGTTAACAAACCTTTTTTTTTCCCCATATTTTTTACCCTTTGAATCCTTAAGAACGGATATATCGACCCTGGCGACTTAAGGCAAAAGACAAACAGCCAATGGTATTTTGACCACTACCTTTGGATCCTAACTTAGTAATATTACCAAATAGTCACTCAGAGATGTTTAATCAAAATAACATTAGGGTCGGAATGTCAGTGTGTCTATTTTTTGCCTTTCGTTAACAAGGCCGATATATCGGCCCCTTTGGGTCAAAAAGGTTAAAGCAATTGACTATTTGTTAAAAAAAAAAAAAGTATCCTTCTACACCCAGTGGAGTAGCAAGAGACGGGCACATGGGGCAGTCTACCCGGGTAGCATTTTGAGATTGATAACAGTAAAAAGTCGGAAATTTTAAAACCAAAATGAGTTTGGGTTTTGCATAATGTTTTTAAACTGCATAATCAGTTCAATGAAAATATTTTAAGTTAAATATAATTAGATCCTTGATTGTAGTGCCATTAAAATAAATATGGAGGCAAGGGTGTGTAAATCTTACAACCGCCCAAGGTGTCAAAAATTGTTGCTACTCCACTGTCTGTAGTTTCTGTTTAGGTCAGCTAAAACATTTCATAAATACTGAAAAGGGGAGGAAATAGTTGCTAATATACTTAAAACTAACAATTTTAGATTAATTGGATTTCTCTTTTACATAAGGCAAAAAAAAAAGACACCAATATTTTGGCTTTAATGTTTTCCCAGTATGACGGCTCTGAGTGAATACCTGGTATTTTAATAAGTTGGGGTTCAAAGGAATAATGTTGCTTTAAATCCATGAGAATAGACAGATTGCATTTTCTAAGCATTCTTTTAATCCAAAATTCACTTATACAAATGAACTTACCATACTACTTGATTATCTTACAGGAATAGTATCTCCCTGTATATCAAACCATGGGTTAAGTTAAAAAAAAAAAAAATAAGTCAGAGATGGTTCAATCTAGATGTTTTAAAAAAATGAAAATATGTTCCAGTAACGAGAAATTTTACTTAAATTTCTTCCACCGTCAAAACTCAACGAAATAACGTCCCGTTGTTATTAACATGAAACATATTAAACCAATAAGTGAAAAACACATTCACATTACTTCTCTACAAAGATAGTCAACAGTTTAATAGTTGAGACAGTCACAGTTAGAGTTCAACAGAGCCGACATAAACAAAACAAACAACTACTATTCTCTTAACGTAATACACATTTTGGTAGCCTCCTTCAATGGCACTTCTCACTAACCTGTCCACTTCGCCACGGAACAAATAAACTTTTATCCTTTACTTTCTTTGGATGACCCATGACACCCCCGCCACCAGCATTCTTACTCCTTTCACCTGCCGGTGTTGTCTCTCATCACCACGTGGTGTTGTCTCTCTGCCGGTCACCAGCATTCTGCCGTTCTGTTCTTTCTCCTTCCAACCGATCTTCTGTCCCAGTGACTTTTCTCCTCTCTCTTTTGTTCAGACTTTACGACCGTCAAATAATAACACCACAGTTCCTGGTCTTGTTTTACACTTAACTACATATTTTTTTGTAAATGAAATTTCTTAGATAAATAAGACCTGACCATTAACTTAGAAAAAGGAACAAAAAAACTCAAATTTGTTTAGACAAGTTTATTTACAAGATGTAGAAAAAAAAAAAGTTATATATGTTGGTTGCATGTGATCAATATAGAAAACATTTATCAGTTACCTTTTTTTTTTTTTAGTTTTTATATAAAATAAGTTTTTCTTATTTATTCATTGGTCACCCCCTCCTGCCTAAAACTAAAATTTCCTTAATAGATTATAGTTCTTCTGAAGCATCATATAATAAATAAATAATTTTTTTTTAAAAGGCTTGAATGATGCAGATTTCATTATTATATTTTTTTTTTATTTGTGTATTTCGGGGATATGACCCCATTTTCAAACATTCCCCCCACGCTGGTCCCTAAATGTCTACGTTAAACTCCGCTGTTTCTCTTTTTTTCCCTGTTTGTTTATGTTTTGTGGTCATGACGTTTTTTTTTGTAGACATTGAGGGACCAGCGTAGGGGAATGTTTGAAAATGGTCATATTAAAAAATATAACAAAATCTGCATCATTCAAGCCTTTTAAAAAAAAATTATTTATTTAAAATTTCCTTGTTTAATGTTCAATTAACAAATGTCAGCTTAAATTGTTAAAAAGTAAAAGAAAAAAAGTTTAAAAGAAATTGAATTGAAAAAGAATTTTTCAAGAAAAATCTTGGCACCCCAACTTATCAATATTACCAAGTAGTCACTCAGTATCGGTATATTAGAGGAATGTATTAAAACCAAAATATTGGTGTGTCTTCTTTTGCCTTATGTTGTTTGGGCCAATATATCGGCCTTTTAGGTTTTAAAGGATTCAATTCCTTTTCTGTCCACTAAGTTTAAAAAACACACAAAAAAAAGGGGGGGTCTGGACCCTAAAGAGCCAATATATCTGCCCTGAAAAGGCAAAAGAAGACATACCAATAATTTAGCCCCGATATGGTACCAGCTTTGAATGACTACTTGGTAATTTTGATAAGTCAGGGTCCAAAGTTTAACTAAAACAAATTTTAAGAAACAGCATACTCTGCTTAATGTACAAGACTTGATCAAGCTTTCTAATGAGTGGGGTCATCTATATTTAAAAGGTGGGTCCTTTTATCTTTTTTCTTAGGGACATGTGATTATAACTAAATGTAAGGTCACTTATTTGCCTTTTATTTGTTTTAATTTGAACCCAAATGAAATTGTAACCATGGTTTTGATTAATGAAGTCAAGCTAAAATATTTGACAAGCTAATGGAGAAATTTGGCTGAAACCCTAAACCTAGCCAATCAAATTGCTGTCTTAAAACCGGTGCAAAGTCCCTGAGCAAAAAAAAAAATATTTCTCCATTTGCTTGTTCTGCAAAAACACCAAATATTCATTGTATCTGTTAATGTCAACCTAAAATGTCTTAAGCCAAATTCTAATAACTGAAATAAGAAATGTTATTTAATGAGTTTTCAGTTCATCACCAAAGTCTCAATGCCATAATCAAACTCAAAATGGATTAAAAGACATAAGAACATCTTTACAAAGGTTTTCTTGAAATTGAAACAGATTCTGAATACCCAATAATTTAGTGTGGGGTCATGTGACCACCAGGGCCAAGACAATATGCTTTTATTAAAGATTACTCTTCTTACAGACTTGACTATTTTGTGATTTTACCTTTTCTTTTAATTAACTTAATAAATTAATACTTTTAATAAAAATATTCTTGTCGCAGCCTTTAATAACTAGGGATTGGACTAGAATATTCTTTAATAAAAGCATATAGTCATAGCCCTACTAAATAATTAAAAGAAATGGTAAAATCACAGAAAGTAGAGCTGAGAAAAAATATTCTTTAATAAAAGCATATTGTTAGTGACCAGAGATGCAATAAAATTTCATTTACATTAAATTTGACATTTTTAATTTAAAATCTTAAAATATTTTTTAGTTTTGTGACATATGAAACCTTATGGATTTGTTCATGTGGAAACAAGATAAACTTTCATGAATCATGTGGTATTTAAAATTAGTAAAAATTTGATCCTATAACCATTTGAATCTAGTAAAAACTATTATTTGCCAAAGTTAATAGCTTCCCTTGACACTCTTTCCAGAATATTCTAATTTTAAAAGCTGGAAATTTATTTAAGCCTAGCACAGCATATCCAGAGAATATAAAGCATATTTTAAAAAGAATATTTCCATAGCCCTTATAATAACCATTCCATGTTTATAACAGCTTTTTTATTTTGGAAATAAGTAGATTATATCAAATTTTAGTTATGCAAAAAAAAACTAATTGTTACAATAATAATGGTAGAATTTTTAGCCTATAACTGTGGAAGGGAATTATGCAAAAAAAAAAACAAACTAATTGTTATAATATTAGGAGTATTTTTAGCCTATAACTTCCGAAGGTAATAAAACATTTCAGAATTAGATAAGTACATTTTGAAGAGAGTTAAAAAGGCATTTTTGGTCACCATGCAAATGAATGTGAAAGGTGAAGAGAAAAGATGTTAAGAAAGAGAATGGAATTGTTGTTGAAAAATTAAGCTTAATTTCTTTCTTGTCAATTTCCAGTTCTCTAAGCCTCTGTTTTTGCTGCTTTGGCTGGGTGTTCATCTACAAAAGAAAAACAAAAAAGTTACATATATAGACATTTGTTTTTAGTATAAACTAATAAAAAAAAAATACAAATAGTCTATAATAACTAGGGCTGTGACAAGAATATCCTTTTCATGTAAGCATATTCTTTGCATACAGAATATATTAAAAAGACTATTCTGTATGCAAATATGCTTACATAAAAATAATATGCTTTTAACTTATTTAAAATATGCTTTTTTGTTAATAGTATATTCTTAAAAAAATAAAAAGAATATTATTTTAACAAAAAGCATATTCTTATGCATATGCTTGAAGAATATTTCCAGCATATCAAAAGAATATAAAGTATATTTTAAAAAGAATAGTGCCATAGCCCTAATAATAACCATTCCATGTTTATAACAAATTTTTTATTTTATTTTGGAAATAAGTAGTTTATATCAAATTTTAGAGTATTTTTAGCCTATAACTGTGGAAGGGAATTAAACATTTCAGAATCAGACAAATTGAGGGGATAAAATTGTTAGAAATATTATGCAGTATTTGTGTATATTTATATGTAGATACTAGAAGTATGGCCTGGTACCTGCGACTTGCCACTAAGGTAATTAAAGAAGTTTATATAGGAAGACAGTTATTTTTTTATACTAAACTCATTTCTAATGCTTTTTATAAAGTAGTTAATGAAGCCTATTATATGGAAAGGCAGTAGCCTACATTTGGAAATTTTAGAGGTTTAAATCATTTTTTATATAACTATTATAGTTTATTTTTTCTGAAGAGCTCTACGTATAAACCAAATAGGAAAAAATATACTTTTAACAGAAAGCATAATATTTCAAAAATATTCACTAGATAAAAAAAGCATATTCTTTTTAAAAAAGAATATTCCCGTGAAAAAAGCACATGAGTGTAGAATATTTTGAGCATATTAAGAGAATATAAAGTATATTTTAAAAAGAATATTGTCTCAACCCATGTGATTATATTTATATATATATTGTATTTATTTATTATTTAAAGAATGACATATGTGCATATTTTTATCCTGGATGTACATTTCGCCTTTTTCAGCATTATCAACAGAAGGATTTTTTTTATTTTAATATCAGGAGAAAATAAAGCAATTTTTTTAAGATGAAAAACTTTGAAACCGAAATGTTTATATTTGAAAAAAGTGTTGTCGGGCGAAGAGGATAGAAACGGAAAAATAGGTTTATACTTATTAATATATGTGTGCATGTATGATTTTCTTTTAGTTGACAAAGTATTTAAATATCCATCCATCTATAGATATAAATTTATGAGCATGGCTATACTAAGTTTATATATTTTAATAATATTTTATGATATAGATATTATATTTCCTTGGTGAGCACCAACCCAATTATTGAACAAGACGATTTTTACGTGCTTTTACCAGGTATTTTTGCATTCGGTGTTTTCGTTCACCTAGATGAGTTACTCTCCCGAGTTAACAATGAGCTGCTTTGTTCGAGGCAGCTAAAAGTGAATACAATGATCTTTACGGGGGTTTGAACTCGTTTACTACGATTCCAGAACCCGAGCCTTTACCAAAGCTCCAACTTCGCTGCCTAAATTAATATTGATATGCTTATTTATATATTCATATTGATATATCTACGTATATATTCATATAGGTATGTCTTTATATATTATATTTACTTGGTAGAGCACCAAATCAAGTTAGGCACACGGCCATTTTCAAGTGCTCTATATACCTAGGCTTTTTGAATTCAGTTTTATCCTTCACCTAGATGAGTTGCTCTACCGATTTAACGAACCCTATCTGCCTGAGGCAGCTAAATGTGAATACAATGGTTTTGACTGGGATTTGAACAATCATACTACTATTCCAGAGCCTGAGCTTTACCAATGCTCCAACTTCGCTGCCTATATTATTATAGATATACTTATTTATATATTCATATTGATATACCTATGTATATATTGATATAGATATGTCTTTATATATATATGTGTGTGTGTTTGCGTTTGTGTCAGTGTGTATGTATATAAACTTTGTGCTCTTCTTGGTTTACACAGCTGCTTGAATGCAGTTTTTAATACACACAGCTTTTTCTGCCTCTGCTTATGCCTCTAGGCTACAACTTAATGCATTTTGCATGCAGGTGACGATAGTATAGAGATCTAGGCAGAGATTTTCGAGTAAAAGTAATTCTGAAATATTGAGAAAAAGAAACGGGGAAACCCAATGCACCTTTAAAAGGGTTTCTTGTGTGTGTGTTAGTGTATACTTACCTTTAGCTTTAATCCACCTGCCTTTTTGGAGATCTCAACTGGATTCGAAGAATCATTCTATGAAACAAACCGAAATCGCTGATTTTAGGAGAAACAAATTACGAATAATCATCATCATCGGCGGTCACTCGTGTTCGAGTATGACTGTCCTCCGTTTTGGTCCCTGTGGACCCTTTCGGGTTAACACCTGTGCGTGATGTCTTTTAACGTGGGGAGACTGATGCACCTGCAGTCCCCACACGGCCCCTTGGCCGAGGAGGACCTGGTTCCAATGGCATGGAGAGAACCACGACGACTGGAGGTTATCCTCTGTTGTAGCCTTCAACCGCCTTCAGTGCCGTTGTGTTATTGTAGACATCATCTGTCACATCCATCGTTGAGATCTTGCACTATTTAACCCATAGCTGGAGGGAAAATTTGACCTTTCCCAAGTGTATAAGTCAACATGTGAACGTAGACGTGGATTCGAACCCGCGTAGTACAGTTCCGAAGTACAGTTCCGAAGTCCGATTGTCTATCCACTGAGCCACGTCGACTGCCCACTTACGAATAATATGATTCACCCACGAAGCTTCGTTGTTTAAACATAAATCTATATACTTATAAGAATCAGATCGTCGTGTTTATATGAGACCCTACATCCTGTAGCTCTTTTGAAAATAAAACAACAATAGTTATTCAACAAAAAAGGTTAAAAAATATTTACACGAGGAGCTCCTTAAAGAAGAATCTATAATAACTAGGGCTGTGACAATATTCTTTTTAAAATATGCTTTATATTCTTTTGATATGCTGAAAATATTGTTCAAGCATATGCTTAAGAATATGCTTTTTACTAGGGAATACTCTTTTTAAAAAAGAATATACTTTTATTTCTCATTCTTTTTTTTTAAAGAATATGCTTTCAGTATAAGCATATTCTTTTTATCTTTTTAAGAATATGCTTTAACAAAAAGCATATTTTAAAAAGGTTAAAAGCATATGCTTTTTTTAAGCATACGCTTTTTGTTTTAAGAATATTATTCTAAAAAAGAATATGTTTTTTGTAAAAATAATATTTTTTATGCAAAGAATATGATTACATAAAATTACATTAGGGCATATGGGGCTCGTTAGCTCGGGAGAGCAGTCCATCTAGGTGAAGGGTAACACCGAATATATAAAGCCCGGGTAAGAGC